>VYZM01008956.1:363621-417423 GCA_013398915.1 Dromas ardeola
CCCGCGCCCCGCGGCCGCCCCCGCTGCCGCCGGCGCCATGTTGGGACGCAGCCGCCCAACTGACAGCGGCAGCCGGAGCCGCAGGTGGCGCAACCGCCAAACGGGGCCGGGCGCCGGCGGTGCGGCCACCAAATGGCGCCGGCTGCGCCCCGCGCCGCACTCCGAGGGGTTCCCCCGCCTTCCCGGTCCCCTCCGTCCCCGCGCTTCGCTCCTCCGCCCCTGACAGCCCGACCCTGCCAGGAACCCAGCTCCGGGCCGATGTGGCGTCGTCCCGGCGAGGCCTCCCTCAGGGTGACCGCAGGGCTGGGCTGCGGCTTTCCCCTCTGCCGAAACGGGGCCGGGGACACCCTCATCAGTGGAGCTGTGGGGATGGTGCGGAGCGAGAAGCGCTTCGGTGTCCCTCAGTCCAGGCGAGACGTGCTGCCATGTCCCTGGCCCCAGGTGAGACATGCTCCGATGTCCCTGGGCGCAGGTGAGACATGCTGTGATGTCCTTTGGCCCAGACAAGACATGCTGTGATGTCCCTCGGCCCAGGCAGGTGGCCGGAGGCCCCAGTGGGGTGGGCAATGCTGCGCGTGTCACCGGTGAAACTGGAGGAAGACGCTATTCCCACAGGGATGGAGCCGGGGGATGTCACCAAACCCCCCAGCAAGGGAAACCATGGCCACCTCGGAGCACCGAAACACCTGGAAATACATGCTGAAACTCTGCTTTTCCTGAGACTCTTTTCAGGGGCTGTGAGCACCCACAAACAGGTTTTTACGACGATGGCCAGTGCCATGATGGAGTCGGACAGTGGTTTTGCACCGAGGAATCCTTTGCCATTCTGCACAACGTGTCCCCATTTCAGCAAAATCACAAAAAGGGCTCTTTCAGAGCACAGCACACTACAGATGACAACAGTGTCTATTGTGAACCCAGGAGGAAAAGGAGCAAAAAGTGTTGCCTAGTCGCCATACAGCACTTCACACAGCGCACAGCAAAAGCAAATACGTGTCAGAGGAAAACATCCCTCGTGACGCCAGGGATGGGTAGAAATGTCTGTCATCTGGCTGATTAAGAGCTACAGAATAGTGTCAAACCCGGAAGGAGCCTGGCTTGTATTAATGAAATTAATGTATTAATTGAGCGCTGTTGAAAAGCGCTGATGAAGGTGGCTGGAAGCCCTCTGTTCATGCTGCGCATGAAGAACCCCGTCGGTGGAGATCGGACTGTTTCCACACACCGTCCCTTACTCCAGCCCTGATCCTGTGGGAACATTTGTGGGGAAGGAGGACAGTTCAGTTTCCAAAGCACAAACTTTTTTATGAGGCCAAGATGTTTCCGTTCTATTTGAGTTGCTCGCCTGCAGCGATGTTCTCTTATACACATTGTACGTTCCACGTCATCTACTACAGGCTCCCAAGGGACAGTATTCCGCAACCTAAAACAAAAAAAATCCTTACAAAATATGCTAAAAGTGAAAAAGGACACGTGCTTCTTATGGGGTTTCCATGAACGGCAATGCAACAAAATTAGGGACAGGAAATACAGAAATAGTGGAATCTGTACAGTGTTTAACCAAATTGAACTAGATATTTAAATGATTGCTTCCCTTACATCTTAAAATAGCGTCCAATATGATTTATCACAGCTGTCACAATAGTATCTGAGGACACTTCCTTCCCCTTTGGCCTCAGGATCAGAACAACTTTGTGCTGGGTACAACATGGTGCTAAAATGGCAGTCATGTCCCCGAACAACATCTTCTGGGGTAACTGCTGAACCTCTCGGATGAATTTTTAACGCATTTTACCCATGATGAGGCTCCGCACAAGGTGGAATCCCAAGCGCACAGAGAAAGGCCTGTTCCTCGCACATATCACATTCCCTTCTCTTCCTTTCTTACCTCTTGCAAAGATGCTTTTTATTTGCCTTTCCCAACTCTGAGGGTATTTAGTTACTAGGAGCAAAAGGTGGTTAAAACACTACTTTTGTTTAGTGCAGTGTGAGAACTGGCCTTTGGGCCCCGATTTTGCAACAAAGAACAAAGACGGTCAGACAAAGCTGCAAAAATCAATCCGTTGTTGTTTGGAATACATTCATGAGCCAGGGACCCGTACACGAGCTGCCAGCTACGAGTTTTATCACAGCATCTGCCAAAGCAACCAGCATTTCTCCGGCACCGCATTTAGCGTTTCTGCTCAGAAATGAGCCATACTTCTCCAGCCGTGTCGCCAGAACATCAATATACCATACAAAAACATCTGAGATACACCGGAGGCAAACGTAACCGTTACAAATAGACCTTTAGAAGAAAGATCATTTTTGCCAGTGCTAGGCAGAAGGGGAAAGAGTGACAACAGTCACCATTTCCCCAGCGTGCCGGGATCTTAGCAAGATCGCTCTGGCTCTGCTCATCTGTTACTCCTTTTGTAAAATGTATGAGGAATAATTATATCCAGTTTTAAAACCAATTTGACATCCTCATACGAAAAGCACTATGGTAATGGCAAATATTTTTATTTTTAGAATGCTTAATCTCTGAAGATGTGTAGGAGTGCCAACAACAATAAAAATAGAAAATCTTATAAAAACCATAGCCAAAAGCAACACAGACCAATAAATAAATCTGTAAATAATTTGGTGTGGAAATCACATAATCTCTGTGCAGCATGCAAAGGCACACATCTTTGCATGGAGCAACTCAAGGAGTGGTTAGTGAAATCTCCAGAATCATCCAAATGTTTTCAAAGTTGCTCTGAGTTTTGCAAACGTTCTCCCTCTAATTTAAGCTATTGTTTTTCCAAGAGAATTTGAATTTAAAACATGGTTTTCTTAGCTAAATATAAGTCCATTGTGCACAAACAATCACAGTCTCTTTTAAAAACAATTCTTATTCTCCGTGCCAAGGGTCATACAATCAATCTCAAATAGTGTGAATCCTTCTGCGTGGTTTCACTCTGTGAGAAGACTATTCTGACAATCTAGAAAATCAGATAAGGATCAGATATGAAAAACTCTGGCTTTTATTCTGTATCTTACTCGAATTCTTTCAGAAATAGAGCCTAAAATTTATGATGGAGTGGGGGTTTTGGAGCTTGAGAATACATTTAAAACTTTTGGAGAATATTCTCCTTTTTTTTATTATTACTAGAACCCATTCTCTCTGGACAGAGATTTCTGCACACAACAAAACAAGTTTTGGTGAGAAGCACAAGAAGCCTGGGCTAGTGCATAAGAGATTTAGATTGAACCATACTAGCAAAGGAACTAGAAATCGATTGGTCTGCTTCCAAAATGCAGTCTCAAACTGCTTTCACATTTGTTTTCAGCAACCAGAAGCCATCACAGCTGCCAAACGAAGCAGTTCAACATTTCCTCCACCACTGGGCTTTCATTCCTGCCCCCGCGTGTCTCCTCTCTCGTGTCAGCACCAGCATCCGTACAAGCACATGGGAAACAGCTTCCCCAGTCTCTCCTCCCGCAGCAGCTGCTCCACGCCCATGGCCGGGTTTGGTGCCCAGCTCTGTGCCGCCGCAGCCCCCTCTGTGTTTCTGAGATGCAGAGAACCGCACGCCGCAGCGGCAATGGGCATGCTCCGAGCGTTTATGTAAGCAGCAAAATCCTGCTCTATGTCTCCTTCTCCATTCCCCTCCCAAGGATACCCAACGTTTTGTTGTCTTTTTTTGCTGCTGTTGCACACTGAGCTGATGAGTGTGAACTGCCAGTGATGACGCCAAGGTCTCTTTCCTAATTTGTGAGTGCCACATCCAAGTTCAGCATCATTTCAGCATAGTTTATATTCTTTTTCTCTAGATGCATTACCTTACATTTATCTAGACTAAATCTCATCCATCGACTTTTATGTGCACTCACTCGCTTTGCGAGGTCCTTCTGCAGTTCCTCAGCTCTGGCACAACATTTGGTTACCCAAAAGGACTTTAACTTTTGTTTCTGGTGATTGTGTTGCCTCTCTTTTGGAGCAAGCCAGCAGATCTGCGTTCTTCTAGGAATGTTTTTGCTCATATGCAATATTCTCCGTGATCATGCTTGACTTACCTGGCTTTTTTTCCTGGGCTGAAACTCCTCTGGCCACCTAGAAGCTGATAGATATATTACTGTTTGTTTTTATAGGAGGACTATTCTGATGAATACTTCTATATTACTCACTAACATATGCTTTTAATAGCAAGTGGTAACAAAGCTTCCAACATCCTACACTTAGAGAGGCAGACAGCTACATACTGCTGTTAGGTAATCCCAAAATTTATAACATGTCCAGCTCAATAACAGATTTCAAAGTGCCCTGTTAACTGACCGCAAGATTTTGAGCATTTTTCTATACCTCCTCTTATTTTACCTCTCCTTAAAAAACTTGTGTGAGATTAAAGCACTCTGGTAATGAAATTTCCTGGAAAAGATTTTTCAGTGTTTGGGTGTTTGCAAAAATCTGGAAGCACATTTACACTGGAAGATTTGAAAACCATTCACATAGGAGCCATGTCCCAAAAGACACATGACCTGGTGGCTCCCTCCCAGTACCATGAGCTGGGTCGCCCTCCAGACATTGTGTTCCACCTCTTCATCAGCTGACTGTCACGATGGTCAAAGTAATAACACTTGGTGCTTAGGCAGCAACTCTGCACAAATACTGCTTCAGAAGTAGTTTTTAGAGGGGAAACAGAGCCTTAGAAAAGTGACACATCCATAAATCTTCTGACTCTTGTGCTTATTTCACTGGACTGCACCAAAGCTGGATTTTTCTAAAGCCAGTTCACACTCAGCACGTCCTCTGCGATGCTGGCGAGGAAATTGAGATCATTTGACAACCTGGGCCCCAGTGCTTTGGGGAGGGGTGGTAATCTAGAGACCTGGCCTGATTTCCCATCCTCTTGTGCTAGCTCGCAACTGTTCCCCTGGCATCTAAAACCTGCTGGGGAGAGCTCATGTGTGTGCTGTGACTGAAAGCAGCTGGGCAGATAAAGCCTTTTTGGTGGCTGCAGCCTCTACGTAATGAGCCATGGTTACCTTCTGCCCGCTAGGAGCGTACGGAAGACAGGAAAAATCTGCATCCTCAGCTCTCCATGATCTGTGGGGGGATTAGCTGCGGTGCCACTTTCCGTTAATATCCATGCCTCCCACACAGCGTGACAGAGTACATGTCTCAGAAGTATGCTGCCTGCACCAGGCAGGCTCGCCTCGTCCCACCGCTGCCCAAAGCTGCTGCTGCCCCTCGCAGACCTCTTTTGAGAAGTTTTTCAAAGATGAATGCTCTAACTATGTTTTCCGTAGTTTAATTTACATCTGGTTTATATTATTTGCAGTTTTGCTTTATCTGGGTCATTCCCCCCCCACTGCTCTTCCCTTTTTCTTCCCTCCCCATTTTCCTTGATAACTGAGACTTGATTGTAGCTAGTGTACGGTTACATGCTGTCATCCCAACAGACCTTGCAGCCGCCAGCTGTCTTAAAACTACGCTGGTTTTTCCTATAGAAGTCATTCTTTCTTCATTCCCTCTGTCTGGCTTACCCCACTGAAGGATACTCAGTCCTCCTCAGCCTTCCCAAGTCTGTCACCAGCCCTAAATTCACTTTTCCATGTTTGGAGAAACTGCTGTGTCCCAACCCAATGCTAACTCACATTCCAGAGGGCCATTAAGACTAAAAACATGCATAAACCAGCAGATCAAATGTATCCTGGAGGTTACACATACGTGAGCTAGTATTTTGGAGTAACCCAGAGCTGCCTGAAAACTGGGNNGGGGGGGGGGGGGGGAAGTGTTTGTTTTCCTGAAGAGGAGTGTCCCATCAGCTTCAGCACGCTGAAGGGGCCCAACTGCAGGACACAATAGGACAGGGAGAACAACAGAGCATGGAGCTGGAGCCAACTGAAAATGCAAAGAAACTAGACAGGCAGAACGGGATTATTCAAAGTGGAGTCAGAGCAGAGCATGGGGGTGACTGTATCTCGCTGAAAACACTACCGTGATGACTGTAAAACAGAAGAATCTCTTTTTAGCAAAGAGCCAAGAGAGAGCACATAAAGCAGGCAGCGGGGAGATAAACCGGGGAGCGAGCGAGGGAGCGTGGTCGATGGAGGCACACGCTCGGTGCCCGGCTGGAGGAATGTCATGGCTTCACTTGTGATTGGCTGGGGAATGGAGGAGTCAGTTTTCACGGGGGCTGATCAAAAAGTTCCCTTTTGCTTTCCAAAGTTGCTGGCTGAGCAGAAGCATCGGGAAGAGGAGGCCAGTCGCTCTAACATTCCTCAGGAAAGCTACTTAAATGAAATGAGAAGGCTTCGCTATCCAAGGATATACAGCCAAGAACAGACGCCGAGAAGCTGTGTTCCTTCTTTTCTCCCCCAACTCCTACTGGAGTTGAACAGCTCTCATTTCTGGCATGCGTCTCATCTCTCAGGATACTATGTCACAGTATTCTACTAACTTTCTCTTGCTCCCCATACCAGAGTATCCTGTATTAGACTGCGTGCCCAACAAAATCATCAAGCTCGTGGTACTGGGTGGCAGTAGCGTTGGCAAGACAGGTAAGTCCACAGGTGTAGTTCCGTGCCTTTTCTTGCTGCTGTACTTATGAGCTCATTTGCAGCTGAGATAGACCCAAGGCTGTGAAAACTCTTAACTGTTGCAGCTTGAACATTTTAAGTGATGAGTTGGTTTTGTTCTTGTTTTTGTTGTTTTCTTTCAATGCACTGAATAATTTGTGAGGCAGATTTGCTGTAGGTCAGGGTGAGCAGCCACCGTGAGGTGGCAGTTAAGAGGAGAGGGCACTGTGTCGGCAGCTGCGTGCTCACAAATGATTCTACCCGGTCTTGTGCAAATTATTTAACCGTGTCTAAATTTCCACACCCCAAAAATGGGAGTATTGTTTTTTCTTCTTCTCTTGTAAATGTTTTATGCTCTGCAGACAAATAACAGCATACAAGATGTGTCTTCCTGTATTATTCTCCAAAGGAGAGGAGAAGAAAAGAGGGTAAAGCAAACATTATTGCTTTTGAATATATGGTTCATGATTTCAGCAATTATTAAGGTCAGATCTGTTTTACTTCATCTGAGGTTCCAGAGCACTCAGTAAAGTGTCTGATTGTTTTGGATTTGAAGCAGCCACATTTTCACATTATTTGTAAGTAGTTTGTTGAAGATAGCTGCACAGTCAATGTCATTTAAGAGCACTAAAGAGGTGACCCAGTATCCACTATGAGAAAAAATATTATTTTAAATTAAATCTGCGATAGAGTTGTTTGCAGAATAAAACCTTTTTTTTTAGCCATCAACTGGTTATGCAAATGATTAGGAATCTGCTGCAATGAAAGCACTACAGGAATATATTACTGTTGCCATGACAGGATTTTAAGTGTTATAAAGTGATCAAGAAAAAAGAAAACACTCTAATCCAACAGTGTAAGAAAGCACCGAAGGTTATGGTGAATAAGAAGGCCCAGGGCACCGCAGCGTGATCCATGTGTGCAGAGCACATGCAGTTTGTTTGCTGGGTGTGATTAGATATCACTAATGGGTTTCATGAGGTGGACTGAGGACTTTTAAGGCTGGGAAGAACCATTACATCTATCAGCCTCACCTTATATGACATAGAGGCCTTAAATTTGGTATTAGGATTAATTTCAGTTTACTGGCTTGTTACTCTTTTTCTAAATTATTACAAACCAAAGGTCAGATTGTTATACCTGCAATCACAACAAACAAACCTCTGTCTCCTACATGGAATAGCCACGCTGAATCTAAGGGATAATTTCCAGTGCAAGTTGCTAAAAACTCTGCATTAGGTATCACAGCCTGGCCCCAGGTCTTTTTCTGTGAGTGTTGAGAGAAGCATTTGCAGAATAATATGTGAGCAATTCAAAGATTAACTTGGTTTCATATTATGCTAACTCTTCCAGTAAGGTATTTCATGTGTTCTGCAAAGACTGATTTTGGTTCACATTAAAGACCCATATTTTTTTCATTGTTTTACAGCCCTGGTTGTGCGCTTTCTCACGAAGAGATTTATTGGAGACTATGAAGCCAATACTGGTGAGTCTGCTTTTCTACTGCAGCTAGCTTGAAAAGAAATCTGCTCTATTTTGTGACTGGTGCATATTACAGGAAAGCCAAGCAGTGTTAGATGTCCATAAGGTGCATATTTTCAGTTAATAGCCTCAAGCTATGAAAGCAATAAATCAAAAGCTCATTATTTATGATCCTTTTAGCTTTTTTTTTTCCAACTTGATGGAAAAGGATCAGAGTAAAAGGTTTGCTTGGGGACATACCTATACTAAAATGCAGACACAAGGAACAACTTGCATATCGACTAAACCGCGGAAACCCAATGCTGCTCTCTCTGCAACCCCAGGGAAGCCAGAGGAATTCCAAAGTGCGTAAAAGGCAGTTCTGAACTTTTCCTGTGTGCTGCCTTTTTTCAGTGGCTTTTATGACAAGGGAGACTTCCAAATTGAAGTCTTCTTTCCATAAGATAAGCAAAGTGACCATGCAAACTGCTTCTACTGCATTTCTTGTTTAATCCTGACAGTTCATGAGAACTGTTTAATTCACAGCCTCTGTTCCAAGAAAGTGCCAACTGTATTTGCCAGTGTTGTAGAAAGGATCTATATACACCATGCGCAAACCTACTAGCACATCCCACACGTAGGCCATCTCACAGCTTTTGGATGAAGGAGGACAGGATTCAAAGCAGTGATTGCTTCACTTTGGAGATGCATGCTGAATTTAAAATGATGAGTTAGGAAAGGAGATGGCAGTACAAGACACCTTTGATCTCTGCCTGTCTGATGAAATACAACCTGAAAGCTCCTCCTTACAGCTCCCTCTCACTGACCCTAAGTAACCTTGATGGTTGGCTGCACTATTTCTCTTTCTTTTCCTTCATCTCTTCTATGGGAGACTGTACATCAAGTTAGACTTCTGAGCTTTGCAATGGATTGCTGCCAGAGACATTGCTGAGAACCACATGCTTTTCTCATTAAGCTACCAGCCCAACAGCCATGCTGTAGAAGAGACAAATATGCCAGAAATAAGAAACAGGTGGCAGTGTATTTGTGATCATTCAACCATGCTTCTCCTTCAGTTGGGTATAAGGCAAAGCACAGTCAGCATCTGGAAGTACCTGCTCTTTTTTCTGCAATGTGTTACAGGGTAGGAATAATATGTTGTCTGGTCTTGGTTCAGGGGTGTAGTACCTTCCCATGAAACAGTAACATCTTTTCAGCTTAAAATCTGATACGTTTAAAAAAAATATATATCCCAGAAGGGCTATATCACCTCACAGAGTCGGTATTAAAACATAGTATGATAATGTTGGATTCAGATGCAGCAAACTTTGCCATACTAAATTTCCTTATATTTTAAATGTTTCTATGAGCTCAGACTCTTTTCCACTGGAATAAAAACACCTGTTTCCTTGAACCAAAGATGATTTTCAGAAGTGTGGCATTGTTGTCACTAAATGACCTCCCTGTTAATCTGAATTCCTTACTCTCCAATAGGTGGGATTTCTCTACGTTTAAGATGAAGTGCATTGTTTTAGAGGCAGCAGTGACAATTCTATCTGGACGAGACTGAAAGGTTCTACACAACAGCTGTGGATATAGCATTTCTTCACATGTCCACGTGTCTTGTATTAAGTTCTAAAGTAAAACGATGATGACATCAATCTCTGAAGCTGTCCTTGTCACAACCATGATTAGTTTGTAAGATCTAAAGATCAAAACTTATGCTTCCTTGTCACTTAACCCACACTCCAGCAACAAAATAAAGCTCAAGCCCAGAATAGTGATGGTCTCATTAGAGCTGGATCAATCCTAGGTGGTTTGAGCTAGCATTTAGCCTGGAATATGTGTCATTCACATTAACCAAAACTCAGATTCAAAGTGTCCAGTCTTTGAGGGTTCCAACCAAACTCTGACTGCTAAGGCCACACAAATCCCAAAGAGCATCTAGGTGTTTTGTATACAGTCACTTACTCTGTGTCCAACATGAGAATACATTCCTTTTTTAAAAACTTTCAGAAAAATGCAATAGGAAACAGCTCACTCCTTTTACAGACAACACCTGGGTATATTGGTCTGAGATTAAAAATATATGCAGTCCACATTTTAAAAAGTTAATGATATGGATTGAAAACCTGCATGGGATTTATGTGCCCATTTTGACTACTTGATTCAATACAAAGCGCCACCTTTTCCAGATACCGTCCTAAGTATACATTCAAAACGTCTGACCACATAGCAAATACGAAATCACTTTACTTAAGTAAACAGCCACACAACCACTCTGGTGCCATTCACTTTTTCTATAAGCAGCTACATAACATAAGCCTCAAAAATCTGGATTTCAACAGTTCCATTTTGCCTTTATGTACTCTTTCTTCTTTGTTACAGCACTGATTCTAATGATCTTACTTTTCCACCAGGTGCTTTGTATTCAAGAAAGTTCACCATAGATGGGGAACAGATCTCTCTACAGGTGCAGGATACTCCCTTTGTTTCATTGGAGGTAAAACATCTGCTCAGTGCATCGGTACTTTACTGTCTCTTTTTTGTTGCCAGCACTTCCATCTGTAAGTAAATCCCCTTAGCAGAGATATACCTGGGCTCAAACCCAAATGAAGACTAACGGAGGTACCTTAAACCCTGCCAAAACGAGCCTTTGAAGAGGTTAAAACAGGCTCCTTTAAGAGTAAGTCAGGTTTGAAACAAATCTATTTCAAACGTGGTACTGCATCCCAGGCCTAAATAGCAGTAAAATCATAGTCTGGCTCACTCCTGCCAACTCCATGATTGTTTTATTTCCTGTCAAATGGTTTCTCTCCCTGCACGGCAGAAAACTCACCTGCTTAGAGGCCCAGCTGGCTCAGCTTAGACCTTTCCACACACCCAGAATCTCTCTTCTCTAAAAAGGTGTTTCTTTCTAAGGGGACAGGCCTCATAGCAGTTGTCATTTCCAACTAGGGTACTTTTCGGTGCTTTCCTTACTTTTTAAAAAAATTTATTTTATTTATTCCTTATTTTTAAGGTGTTAGCATTTATCTACACCTCTCTTTCTATCGTTGTTTTAGATATTCTAGATTTAGTATTTGCCTAGGAACATGTTTGTAGAAATATTTTGCCAAGCAGGATCTAAAATTAAGATGTCTTTTTTTTAATATCTGCTTCACATGCAGAACAAGAGGCTGAAAACAGTGCCAAGGCAGCAGGAAATGCAACGAAATTTGGTTTTACGTGAATGGTGGAAATCTCATGAGAGTAATAATCCCTATAGAATTGCTGGGATGTCGTGATATAATTTGGTATCCTCTTGTCACCATCAAACCTAAACTTCTAGGTTTGGCCTTAACCTCAGTCTAAGCTCTGACTTGGCCAAATATATGTCTGGATGGGCACATGGGAACACCACCTTCTCTCATCCTCTTTCAGGCTAGTCCTGGACAGATTTATATACCTTGTTTTGTCTGCACGGACCCACATGTGCATGGGTTCATTTCTGTGCTGTAGAACTGTTCCATCCTGAGCTTAAAGAACAGGATAAGCAAAGCTCCCCCAAGCCTCAGTTTCCATTTCCATTTTCTCTGATGGCTGGAAGTAGATTTAGGCAGAAAGCTTTGACAAAGTTCCACACTCTCTGCTGTGGCTGGGGGTGCGCAGAGCAGTGGAGAAACCTCTCATTTACTCCAGACACTAAAAAGCGAACAAAAGCTGCTATGGAAGTCCTCCAAATACTCAAGTGGGGCTTAACAGTACAAAGGCCCTCTGCCAGCTTGCTTAGAGAGGACCTGCAAAGAGAAGCTGTGGGTGGTGATGAGGCACAACTGGGACTGCCTGATAAACACTTAACAAAGGGAATCCCCTCTCTGTTCTATCCCATGGAGGAAGGAGGGAGCAAAGGAATTTAATTCCCTCTTTCACACCAGATATATGTTTATTTTCCGGTTTCACTGTTTCAATTAAGACTGTGCCCTAAAGTTCTCTGACTGTAGCCACAGCTCCCCAAAATTTACTAATGCCAACAGATGTATTTTCTTAGTCATAAATGCCTTTAATTTAGTTAGGAAGGAGTTTCATTTTCTTTGTTCCAGTCAAAGGTCTGCACTGTTTCAACAGTTCCCACAGACACGCTTATCTCAGGCTGTGTCTCCGTTTGCATCAAATGATGTATCTGCAATCATTTGAAGGGACTGTTCCTGAACAGGACTCGTTAAGACTGAGAATAGGTTGGACTTTCTGTTAAAATCCTTAAGGAAGTGAGTTTCTTGCACTCTGCAGGCTGAGTACAGTGTTTCAGGAGGAAGTCATGTGGAATCACTCAGGATTTTAGCCACACCGGAAATGTTAATGTTTAAGAGAGAAACAGAAGCAAACAGATAACTGGTTTTGTTAGATGATTCATTGCTGCTTGCTCTATACATGGCAAATGACTGTGTGTTTCAAAATTCATTCTGGAGCAGAGATTTCCATTTAAAAAGTAGCCTATTAGCCTTTGATTTCCCTGAATAAAGCATTCCGTTGGGGATTATCCATCCATCTCACTACTGGGTGGGCCTAGCAGGAATAACTGAGAATTTCTGCTCATTAGGGCTCTCTGAATGTACACCTTCTCCAAAAACATTTTCAAACGCTTGCCAGAGCAATTAGTTCTTTTTCCCCCACGAAAGGAGTTTGCTGGTGAAAAGAGGCTAGCAGGAGATGAAGGGTGGCTAATTATCTACAGATTGGATACAACCCAGACACCAACAGTGCAAATTGCCCTTCTTCCCACAGTCTGCCCTGTCCTGGCTTGAGTTCACTCTCATTAACCTTTTAAACAAGGCTGCTAGCGAGGATCCCTCTTCATTCCATGTGCAACTCTGTTGGGCTTTTGGGTTGGAGGGTTTTGGGGAGGGAGAGGAGTGATAAGAGCATCTGTTAAACAATTTCACTGCTAACAGGATTTAGTGTTACTGTGAGCTGGCAAGGGCGAAGAGCTACTAGGTACGATGAGCCCGTGCCTCTGTGGGCAATACTGAAATATTTACAAAGGGCAGTTAGTTAGCAGAACTCCTGTTGGAAGTTGTAAGCCTAATTTACACTCTGAACCTTCAGAAATTCTCCTTCCTTCCTCTCACAGAAGAGCCTCGTCAGTAGTCCTTTCTTTACTGTCTGATCTACCATAAAAGAACTAATCAGTTTTACTCATTCTTTTCCAACTCTGCTTCCTGAAGTTAGGCTTTGTAATTCATATTTAGGTGTCGAAATGAAAGTGATCTGTTCTGGGACATTGCTGAGCACATGCAAATTCTATTAAAATTAATGTGAATGGTAGACATACATTCTATAGATAAATAGATAATGGAACATACGTCTTACTGAAGTTGATGAAGATTTCTTGAATAGAATTTAGCAATAGTAATAAAAGTTTGGGCTCTGTATTCATGATGTTGAACTCTTCCTAAAATACACAAAAGCCTCTCATTCCTACCAACTTCATCAAGAGCTGAACACTGAATATGCTTAGTGCCTCGTTGGATATGAAATTACAAAGTTCCAGAAAGCCTGTAATATTGACAGGAATGTCAGTTCTTATAAACCAAGCATACTGGCAATAACTGCAGCGGTGATCTCCCTTTCTGGTTGGGTTACACGCCAGCACGGATTACAAAGAGTAGAGGATTAGCTGAAAATAGTGAGCTGATCTTTTTTCAAGCCCCACAGTATTGTATTCAGTTTTATACTCCCAACGCTGGTGATTGTCATGGCTGTCTGAGTTGGAGGGATGATGGACTGAACAAATGTGTGACCAGGAAAACCATAATATAAACCCATTGCTGCTCTACAAGTGAGCAATGAGATTTTCACCTCATTTTTAGTTCCGTTGGTTATTTGTAATGAATTGCTTTTTCACCATTGGTTATTTGTAATGAATTGCTTTTTCAAAGTAACTTTGCCTTTGACTATCTGGAGACCTACATGGCAGAAAAACCTGTCAGGCTTCACCAGACAGAGTTAGTGAGAACACCCGTCCACAGAGACACTGAAAACAGAATTGGAAAAAGCCCTAAAAAAACACCTTGGGGGACAGCCATTCACTTGGCAGCAGTTGTGACTAGCCTGCTGAATTTTATAATACTCTTACTCTGCCTATCACAATTTTATTCACAATAAAAGCGTGGGTTTCTGTCACACTGGTTTAGTACAATAGAATACAGACAAACTTTCAATATCAGTACTTTGGCTGTTCTCTTATTTTCAACCAATTTGCTCTGACCCCTCTCCGCTCCACATCACTGCTTACCTGTAATATGTTACTGACACAGTGGAAATTTCTCCTGTCCCTGGTACATTTCCCGGCAGTCAGAGAGGTTTCTGCCTGTACATTGAGAAACAGCCACACATTAAAACAAAACTCCGAGTAGCTAACAGCGCTGTATGACTGTTTGCTCTGTCTGCTCCCTATTCTCAGTTTTCTAATCTCACACCTCTTGGTTTTAACGGCAGGATGACACTGACAGCATATGCTGCCAAGAGCAGATAAACCGTTCAATCTACTGGGCAGATGGCTTCGTTTTTGTTTACTCCATCACAGACTACGAGAGCTACCGAGTCATCCGTCCCCTGCACCAGCACATCCGCAAGATTCACCCGAATGCTAACATCCCCCTGCTTCTGATAGCGAACAAAGGAGACCTCCTGCGAGCCAGGCAGGTGTCCTCCAAAGAAGGACTCCAGCTGGCCAGTGAACTGGGAGGTACTTACTATGAAGTCTCAGCCCGGGAGAACTGTGAGGGAGTGCATGAAGCCTTCCAGCAGCTTTGCCAGGAGGTCAGCAGGATAATCGGGAGCTGCAATGGAGAGAAACGAAGAGGCCTCCACCTTGTCCGACCCAAGTCTCCAAATATGCAGGACTTAAAGAGACGTTTGAAACAGGCTCTGACTTCCAAAGGGAAATCTGCCACTACACTTTGATGTAGCCGACAGAAATTGTTTTCCACAGCCCTGAAAAAAAGGCAAGAAAATAAGCTAGCAATAAGGGGCATCGCTGAAATTGTGTGAGAGGCTCTTTCATTTTGTCTTTACCTCTTCCTTAAAAATCCCGTGCTCATTCAGCAAAGGAACTTGCAGAATTTGCTCCTTTGGGCAAGAATTTAGAAACTGTGATTTAAGAAATAGATTGTCCCAAATTATTTCCTTTTTGAAAGGGACACAGTCAAATAGTTTAGACTTAAAATGTAGATTTTATTAATAAAAATAATTAAATCCTACTTTTAAGAAAAGAGACTTCTCTTGGGAATGGTTCTATACGCAAACATAGGCAATAAGCTACAGCGAAACATGAGGAGAGTGACATGAGCTATACTGAGCAAGGAAAATTTACCAGATTTGCTTAGTCACAAGACTGGAAAATAAAGGCAAGAAGTAGACGATGAGCATAAACAGTGAAAAGTAGTAATTGAAAGCTTTTAAATTGCAGTTTAGAAAGCATTCTTAGCAACTTGGTAAGAGATTTGTTCATATGTAGGCTTTAGCCTTACAGTGTTCTTTTAAAGGAAGATTTTTCTATTTTTTGAGGTTATTTTTCTTTAAAAGCATATTGGCCATTTCTGAAAGTGATTATATGGGCAAAATACATACTTGCAGCAGCATTTTGTAGTCAGTTTCTCAATGGCATACTTCTAATTTTTCTGTAGGTTTCCTACGTGGCCATGAGAGAGGGACAAATAGAGCAGCATCATTTAAAACCTGCAAAAAAATGGACTGTATTAATCAAGAGCAAGGAGGTGACCTAAAACTACTTAACTTTTTTTTGCCAAACTAGTTAGATTTCAAGTTCAAGATGCCGTTTTAAAGAAACAAGGCCTTCATATAAAGTATATTTAATTCATTAGATCCTTTTTTTTTTTTTAAGAAGAAAATGTTTTATGATGCCTGAAACTCCTGGCTTCAGGAATTCATCATTTTGTTATTTGCCTTAAGACCAGACTTTACTCAATACCTCTCAATGCATCCAAATCACCAGTCTATCAATACACATTTCACTGGCAGCATCTCACTGCACTGTGTCTCAGCATGTACAAAGGGGTTTGAAGCTGTATCCCGTGAGCTGGCCTGTTTTATGGTAGTAATAACAACAACGTGAAGCATCCATCATGGTAGTCTCAGTGCGAGTGGAAAGAAACTGGGTTGGACCACGTAAAAGTCATGATGCAACAATCTTTTCTTTAAACAGACCATATGAGCAATTCACAGGACCACGAAATGAAATAAAGCTCAATGATTTACACTCAGGAACACAGAAGGGAAAACCCTAGTTTGATGGATACAGAAAAATACTGCCAGCTGCGGTTTCAGCTGGCAATACTGAGCTAAATCAACCTTTCCCTCATTATGAGCAGCAAAAATGTAAATTGCGTCTGATGTGTATTTGTGTAGCTCAGGGCTCGAAAATGTATTTTATATTTTTCTTGCCCCTATATTAGACAACTCTAGTAATGATTTTCCTTATCACCTGGATTTGCCTATCTATAGTTCACTTTCTGTTTTATTTATTGTTTTCCATAGCAGGTCATCTGACCATGTCTTATGTTCTGATTAATTTAAAATTCTTTTATTCACACGAAAGAACTGCACCTTTTTTAAAAATTAGTTTCAAGTGTTAGTAGGAGGGGAAAAGGAAGGGTAGATCACCCAAACAGGAACTCAAACAATATCAGAAGATTTCTACTTCAGCTTATGATTAATTAACAATTTGATGTTTGAGCAGTGCCATTATTCACTGCAGGCACTTTAGTATGACGTTTATTAGCACAGAATTTCAATATTTTAAATTACTAACAGCATAGCTCAAATATCCAATCTATAGATTCAATAACACAAAGTAGAGCAAAAAGTTTGCAAGACACACAAACTGAAAGTTGTTTACATTGGAAAAATGATCACCAATTTTGAATAGCAATTAAATATTTTACTATCCCAGTACTGTATATAACAAGGTCTAAAATTGCTGAAGACAATTTGCTGACAACATTTGTTTTCGTAAGAGCCTAAGACAATTAGGTGCTCTAGCTTGTTAAATTTCTGTGTAACTTACTCTAAGCCTTTCTTATTTGGGAAGAAGGCTCAACAAATCTCAAACCTGTCAATGTTCTATTTTCAATAGTGATTAATAAAAACATGCAATGTCTTTCCTGAGTAGCGTACAAAATGGCTCCTTTACGGCTCACATCTTTAAATGTTCCCTCTTTATACTAGACTAAAAATATATTTTTTCCCTTCTTATAACCAAATACACCCTGCTTTGGAAGTATACACAAGTATTCCTACTTTTGTACTCCTACATAATAAGTATTCCCACATTCCTGCGGGACTGGTGGGGAAAAAAAGTACATTTTAGCTAAGGCCAAAAAATATTGAAACATTTAAGTCGTCTCCTAAAAACATGTGGCAAACATTTATTCTGCTACAGAAACTTGAGTATAGTGTTTCCTTTGTTCATCGACCAGCAATACAAATCCTGTAATAGCTTTGATACTGGTTTTAAGCCAGAACATACCATCTACAGAAGACAATAGAGCTCAGCATTTTCATTAGAAGTGCAGTACTTATGCACCAGAACACACTACTGTGCCACTGAAGCTAAGCAAGGCTGAGGAAGCAGGGAAAAGAGAATGCTGTAGAATTAAGCGCCTAAAAATAATCATGTAAAATATCAAAGATTAGTCATGTAGAACCTGATCCTGAATTAGAATCTTTAGGCTGCCAGGGAAAAACATGTATTCTACTGAAGGTTTAAAATGAAGCCTCTAGAGAGAAGGTACTTGACACAAAGTCAAGAGAGGAAAGGAAAATAAAAAAAGATTTGAGAGTGAGGGGGGTTTTGGATATCAAGGCAAATTCTCTTCTCAGTTATACTGGTTAAGTCCAGATTAACTCCATTGGAAGCAATAGCAACAAGCTGCAAAATTCACATTTTTTTTTCCATCCTTCTTCATTCTCTTGAGCGGTTTAAATCTTGTGCACCATCTGGTTTTCAAGATGGTTTACAGCTGGGTTTACTTGGGCACAAAGCAGTTGAGTGATTTGCCCCAGGGTTACACAGCTGAGCAAGTACTTGAGAGGAACTAAAAAACTCTGTCCTTTGTAATTAATTCCCAACTCTTTACAACAACTACCAGACCATGCCACCTCCCTCAAGGTATGAACAAAGCACAGTGAGTTGTATTACACAAGAATGTAATTAAAAGTTGGAAAAAGTTACTTAAATTACAAGCTATATTAGGAACTGACTAAAGTATTACTGATGTGCGCAATTATAGTAATACCAAGTCTGGCTTATGAGTTATTGAAGATATTTGTAAATGGTTATTTTCTGCAGTATTTCTGTCAGTTGCATTTCTTACACGTTTCCAGTGGTTCCCCGTGGAAATACAGTGTGACTGGGGAGATGGGAAAATCAGGCTCCGTTTTTAACTTTTCCTGTGACTTGCTTGATGATCTTGGCCAGATCTCGTAATCAAGCAGTGTCTGTAAATAAGAGGAAGGATACTGACACATATTTGCCATGCACTTCAGCATCCACAGGAGAGAATCACCAATGAGAAGTAAAGGAATTGCCTGCATTTGCAGCAGCAATGGCTTAAATCTTAACATCTGAATTGAGATCTTGATTCCGGATTCCTTAAACTCGGTGCTGCTTGGATCCTGCCTTTACACTTGAAACATAGGAACGAAACAGAAAATTCAGATCTTGATTTCAAGGAACAGCTCAGACAGAAATGGTTGTGTCCAGGTGTACAAATGAAGAGGTAAGAGTAACTTTCTGGGACACCGAAAGAAACTTAGCCTGTACCAGAAGACAGTTGTCTAATCATTTTACAAGGCAAACTGGAAGGCTGCCAGCTTATTGTTACTGCTGGATTTCCCTCTGCCCACTGGCAAAGCTAGAAGACTGGGTCAAAATCACACTGACGCTCTAGAGCTGCAGCGATGTTTGCAGAGCCAGCACATGACCCTGAAGCAGCAGAACATAATGACATATTTGCTAGGATTTAGTTGTTCATGTATTTTCAGAGTTCTCATGAGCTGTCCCTGTCTCCTTTGGGGCTAGTGCAGGAAAGCCATGCAATTAAAAGTTAAAAAAGATCTCCAGTTTCACCTAAAAACCTCAAAAGCAGGGACAATGGTGCTAGAAAAGACGATCCAATCTATCAACTCTGGAGACAAAGGAAGACTCTTCCTTTGATAATTTTTCATCCCTGTTCTCACTGGCTCTGCCCTTCCTCGTCCCTCTCCATTCACGCCTTTGTTCTTGTTTAAGTTAGCAAGCAAAAGCTTCTGTAATTGTTATTCCATAAGCTTAGAAATACATTTTTTGCTGTTTAGTTTAAAATTTATTTCCAAATATTTTAACTCCAAGCATGGTTTATAGCAAGAGTCTCTACTTAGCCTTTTGACCTTATTTACCTAAAGCGTTTTAAAACACATCTAAAATGAAGTCAGCACAACTCTGTATTTAGACAAACCTTTGAATTCATGCCATTTCTCCCCAAGTGCTCTCACTGGCTTAGCCCAATATTTCCTTCCCTTTTTTTGTGCTTACAGTGTTGAGCTCATTTGTGTTGCATAGTCATTGCTTGCTTAAACCTGTTTAGTTCTTGCAAAGTTTTGCTGCTCTCCTCTGAAATCTCTTTGGTTTAATCAAGCAAGTTCTCTCCTCTAAGCAGCTGTGTGAGTGGTAGATGAGCTCAGAACAGCTGGTGATTTTCTGCTCTGTCAGATTTTTGCCCATTATTGTAGATTTTGGAATAAACAGGAGCATGGAGAGCGATGCAGCAAACCCAGTTCTAGTCTCCCTTCATCTGTTAACCTCCTTTGGTGACAATAATTTTATCCATCACGAAGTGGACAAAGTTTATCCTAAATGATAGTGTTTCAGCACGGGTTCCTACAGATGGAAAAAACACCAAATATGAAGCAGAGAGAGGAGTTGATAGGCTCTGTAAACCCTAGGATCCAATTCATTCAGGAGCTGTCATACCAATCTTCTTTTCTTTAGAAGATACATTTTTTACATTTTCCTTTTTATCCAAATGGGTTTCAAGACACAGCCTCTGGATCTCGTCACACAGACACTTACTGTCTCCTCTGTAGCAGGTCCAGGGGAAGCTGCACATTTTCTAAATATGATGGGTGAAAGTATGCATGCCTTGTGCTGTTATTATGGATGATTGTGGAGACTGTTCCTAAGGATAATGTTTTTCTTCTTTCTGGGCAATAATGCAGAACACTAGCAACCAGTAACTGGTCATTTTGAAAAAATATTAGTTTTGTTTGCTGAATCTGGAGACACACTGTACCTTCTCTGCTGGTTAGAAAGCTCACCAGATAAGCAGGAGTTGGGCTTTTTCTGATGTAGCCTTTGAACTCTCACAGAGAGCACTGAATTATGTCACTTTTTGACTGTCATCCAGGTTTCCAGATGCTTGCAGGAGCCACCACTCTTCACAGTGTTCTGCATTGTATTTCACTTCAAAACTCTCAATATTTTCATATGCCATGATGAAAAAGAGAAACAACTTCATAATATCACACTGAAGTGCAACAGCCTATTCTTTTGCCTCACTATTTTTCATTAAGATCGTGGGTGTCTGAGCTGGCTTTACGTTTCTTGGGGACTAGAACTCATACTCAAGCAAAGGTGTTTATCATTTCAAATGAACAAGACTCTTCATTATTTAACTAGCAGAACAAGGTATACTGTCGTACACCTCGGCAGTTCTGTGACTGTCAGTAAAGTGCAGTGGGATAGGGAAATGAAAGAGAGGCATAAAAACTTTAAATTATCCTTCTGTGTGCATTTGATTTTCAGTAAGAGAGACGGACCCTCCCCCAAGCACTGGGAAAGGTAATAGACTGGTGGCAGTGATGAATATAGAGAAAGCAGCGATGGTGATTTTGGCTCAAAAGTCTGTGCTTCGATCCCTCCGTTTGGGCATGGTGAGAGAGGTCAACAAGTACCTCCCAAGTACACAAAAAGGTCTTACTGGGAAACCATGGGTTCTCTGAGGCAGAACCAAAATGACGTTTCTGTGAACAACACATCTGGAGGTGCTCTGCTGAAATGGAAAACCAGAATCCAGGCCCTGGAGATCCATTAGCATTTCCCATCTACATCCTTTCAGAGCAGCGATGAAAACCCCACGTCTTCGTCACATTCCAGCCCACGTGGTTACATTATGCCTATGTCAAAGTCACTTCTCCTAAAGGGCTACAGTAATATTGCTGGTGTCAGTGTAGATACTGGTACAGCTCCAGCAATGAACAGAGGGTTTGAGTCACCATCCTTATCCAGCCTTTTAACTGCCAAGACCACCTATGAAGTCCAGAGTCCAAGAGCTAGTACCAAATATCAAATATATCTGACTAGTGTTCATCAGTCTGTGCTGAAGAGCAGTAACTGGCTCTCAGGAGAGCCATAATCTGCCAAAAGAGCAGCTTTTAAAACCCAGAATACATATTTGTGTCAGGGCTGTGAAATGATACGTTTTATATGTAAGTGCTATTCTGCTAGTATTATTTATTAGGCAGCTTTGAAGAAAGCAAGGAGTTTTGTTTCTAAATTCTGAGTGCTAATCATTGAGATTCCTCATTTTATCTATTTTTGTATTTTTAATTTTAGCCATTTGCACTTACGAACCTCACACTGGGGAATGAAGCAAAACAAATGGAGCCAAAGGTTCATCTCTTTGTATGTTTGGCAATGCACATTTTCCCCACACTGCAAATACGTCTCAACACTGGAAGAACCAAGAATCATGAACAGGGCTGAGGGGGTACATTCAGTTTGCAAAGCCCAGGCCCCCCTCAATCCCTGTGCGGTGGCTACTGGTAAAAGCCACTGGTAAGACAAGAATACACATCTAAAAAGCATCAGTGCTCACCACCCATTTACACATGGTTTGCAAGGAGCTTTAAAACCAAGGCTTCACAGAATGAGGGGAGAAGGCTGTCAAAGGGTTAAATGTTTCCTGCCTTTAATCTAGAATCACGTAATGTGGAATGAATGTTTCAGCTCAAACTGTTTCCTCACTCTGACAGTTTCATGGTGTGAGGTCAAAGTGTGGGAGAGATGGAGAGAAAAGAGGGGGAGCATGGAGCGGTGAGCTAGTAAACCCAGAGAAACACACAGACACCCAGAGAAATAAAAAGGATGGTTTCTCAAGCAGGTCAAGGGCTGTGGTGGAGCCATAGGCAAAGTGTGTATGGCTTTAAGGACTTCCTGCTGTGGGCTGCCTCTGCTTCTCCCATGTGTGCTGCTTCTGCTCTGGGCACAGTTCCCACGCTACATTGCAAAACGCGCCTTGAGTTTCTCACAGTATCTCTGCCCAGACACAAACTGCAGCTTCAGTCCTTCCTGCACCCTGCAAATTCAGGAGGTGGGACCCTTTTGGGAGTACTGCTCGCTATATTTATTTTTTCCTGCCTGTGTAGATCTTTTCCTATGCTCCCAGATCTGTTTCATACACCAAAGGCTCTCCCCAACGCAGCAAACTTCAATTTAAAAACTCATCAGATTTGAAATTAATTCGGATTTTTTTGACCAACCTGATCTCAGATCACTTCTTACAGAAACAGAGACTGGCCTAGTTTGATTTCATTTGTGGGCCTTCCTACAAGGACGAAGTGATCACTCATTCATGACTATCATGATGTCAAAATATATTTCTACAGATCAGTGCATCACATGTCTGTGCTTCCCTTGTAGTTTCCACTTCCTCTGCCATGGGCTAAAGTTTCCTTTTGGGGAATTTTTACTTATCTAATTTCTTGCCAATTAACATAAGCTTCTTATCACTTATACAGGGATTGAGAAAAAAAGAAAACATAAACAATTACATGAATAC
Organism: Dromas ardeola; assembly: GCA_013398915.1. Lineage (NCBI taxonomy): Eukaryota > Metazoa > Chordata > Aves > Charadriiformes > Dromadidae > Dromas > Dromas ardeola. The sequence goes on from VYZM01008956.1 coordinate 386,508, forward strand.
TTAAATAAACACATTTTGTTACCCCTCCCCCTTAGCCAAACACAAGGGTCTCGACCTCCCTGTTTTCACCCTGGGTTACACTCCGTCCATGCCGATTCCTTGTTTCTCTTTCTTAAAGACGTCTGAGCAAGAGCATCACATGCTGCTTTGGTGGGCTGATGTTTTTGCGTGCAATGGGGTGTTGCATGGGTGTCAGAGCTGCTAGTGACAGGCATGTGCCACTTCATGGTCATCTCCCCCATGGGTCACCTCTGCAGCCCCTGGCATGCACTAACTGGGCGCTTACACACATCGATGCGGTAAACCCTACAATTTATGCCAAATACACTCCTCCCAAGTAGCAAAGATAAGGACACCTCCCTTCCCAAATGATGGCAGTAACATGAAGAGATTTGGTAGTTCAGTCTGCTGCTGAGAATAGTAAATTCTGCATCTTCCCACCAAATGATAACAAACGTCTGAAGGGAATCAGCTGACAAATCCTCTTGCTCAACACCACTTGCCCCTAAGCTGCATGAAGAAAACAAACTCCTTTCATGGCAGGAAATCCTCAGGCCAGTTTGTCACCAGGATTCAGAAAGATTTAAATAACAGAGCTACTAACAGCAGATTTTGACTAGTGAATGATACAGGCAGAAAAGCTAGTCAGCAAGCATTTCTGTGAGCTGAGAGGGACAAATCCTATTTTAAGGCTATCGGGCAAATGTGGGTTCTAATGCTTTCAGGACAATTATGCAGGCTCCTCCAAGGAGGACAACTCTAGAACTCTTTTTAGGAGTTCTACGTGAAAACAATTTCTTGTGATTTAGAATAAGGTCAAACTCCTACCCACAACTCCAAACATTTTATTTCTAAAATGGGCCACATGAAAATTCCCTGGGTCAGACCTACCAGTTTTCAGCATGCAGTTTCAGCCTTTGAACTGAACTGAAAGATCTTCATTTAAGTCTCTTCCTTAATGCTCCTACGTGTATTTTCAAACGTCCTCTGTGGGACACTACCAGTTCCTCTAATCCCGTATGTTCACACTCCCTGTCTCTTGGGCATGTTTTCCTGCTAGTGCAAGAAGTAACGTAACCTAAGGGACCAAGAACACTGCAGGGTGTTGCTCAGGTTGTCCCACCCTACACTTCAGTTCCCAGAAAATTAAAATTATACTTCCTTCCTTTGTAAAGTGTTTTGAGATCTATTGATTAAAACTGTGTGTAAGCCAGGTGTCATACTGTTTTCAATATTCTATTGCTGCACCCTTGTGTGGAGAAGAACTGGTGGTTTGTTATTAATAGAGCAGGAAGTGGGGATTAAACTTTGCTCTCTAATCACAAACAAAAGCTACAAGAGTTCTGTAGCTTCTGGGTAAACTTAGGAATGAACAACTGTTTCTAAAGAAAGTGAATCCCAGAAGTAGAAACCCAGATTGATGTCTCAGAGGGAGCTGAATTAAAACAAGGTCAGGCTTGGCAGCCTGCCTCCTCTTCACCTTGTGAATATTCTCCAAGGGATGGATCTGGAACATAACTGTTTTGACACAGGGTTTCCTGTTGCAAATGCGGTGTGCAGGCTTCACATCAAGCAGCTGGGATTTTTTTTTTTATATGTGCCTAAGCCACATTTTCAAGTGGTGTAAATTGCCATAGCACCATAAGAGTCTTGGGGATCAAAAGAAATCCAGCTGTCAGTTTTTATTAGCTGAGGATTCAACCCAGCCTCAAAATCACCCACAGAAAAACCCAAAATCCATTTCTGAGGCTAGGAAGGTAGTTGCACATATGCAGACAAAGTAGGACAGCCATCTTTTCAAAGCCCAGGTTACCTCTGCAATTGCAGAGAAAGCTTTGCGGAGTTAGCCTTTGTGTCTACTGGTTGTCTCCATTAGGTCATACGGAAAAAGTTTTGAGAGTTGTGTAAACAAAAGCTCTGCATATTCAGTGGCCCTCTGATTTGCTTTAAACTCCTCACGCATATTTTGCATTCACTTTCCAGGAATAGCATAGTGAGATTCATCCTGGCACAAGAGTTCCTAGCGACTGGGATTGATGTCTTTAGGATATCAGTTACCCTGTTGTGCATCATCAGACTACTACGATGCATGTGGGAGTCCTGATCCACCTGTGGGCTACCAGATTATGATAAAATAAATATGATATTACAGCAACAACCAAATAGGTTATTTATAGATGCATCAGCACCTTCTAGCACAGTACAGAACGTCGTGAGCTACCACTGGCCATGCCGGTACATCCAGATAGCACAGCAATTGCCTCTGCAGCCAAACCAGACCCAGACCTGAAAGCAGCACAGCTCTGTTAGCACAAAGCTGCATTCTAGCTAATAATCCCTGCTTAACTGCAAAAATGCAGTACTATGCTAACACAGCCCTGCTGCTTCCAGTTTTGGAGCTGGTTTGGTCGGCATTAACTGAGGACTCACCACCCCACGCTCTATTGTGTGATGTGGACATGCCCTTAGAGTTATACTGCTGGGTATTTGTTCTGGAAATGGTCGTGTGCTCACCCACTCAGCACAGAAACAATGCAATGTGGGGGTTTTTTTCTAAGTGGTCATAATTAACAAAGCACAACCCATATAATCATACAGCACTGCTCAACATCATTGGAGAAACACATAGAAAAAGAATTACCTCCCCACTGCTTTTGAATAGCACAGAAAAGTAAATAACCTTACCACAAGAATTCAGCGAGCAAAAAAAAGCCTAAATTCATTAGCAGTATCATCTCCACGCCTTTAAAGTTCAAGCAGTGTTTAATAAATGCTCTATGGTATGACCAGCCTTTACAATTGCTGCACACTTGCTGTGCTGTGAATTGGAGATGTGACAGACACAGTGTTCTGTAAACATCTAAGCTCACCAAAGCATGTTCATTTATTATAACATCAGTGGTGGCAGTAGCTATGCCATTGTGGTGCATGCCCAGAAATCCAGGTCTAAGAAAGAGCTATCACATAAATATAAACAGGACTCTCTAGTCCAGTTATTTAGCAGGGCATAAAAGCAATTAAAGAGATACTGAGGAAACCAGTCATGGAAAAATCAGGTCAGACTATTTAAATTCAGTTTTATGGTTATTTTCCTTCTTTAGTGTGTTTCCCTCCCTATGCTTTACTGTTGTTTCTAATGATGATGGCAGCTACATAAGCATCAAGATTTTTGAGTGCTCTTCTGACTATCAATGTCCAATTTACCCTTCAGTGTTCCAGTAAGTCCAGATGCCCCAGTAAAGATATCATCACCACCTGTAAAGTACAGAGCAGGAAATAAAATGAACTGTAAGGAGCCACTCAGAATAGGTCCATTATGTGAGTTTTATAAAGTAAAAAAATTTTAAATACAAAATGTAAATTTAGTATCAACGTATTTCAAGCAAATGTAGAGCAAAAAAAGAGCCTTGCCACTGTAAACCTGTTTTTCTAATACTAGTATTTCTGTATGCATGAGATTTTCCATTTATTGTTGAGTAACTTTTTTGCCTTGAAATTCTAGCCTCTTTTAAGGAAGATACTTTAACCTCAGTTCTAAGAAGCAGGGAAAAGTAACTTGAACATTATGTAGTGCTATAGCTGTGGCTCCCTGATCACTGATGGTTTACAAGGCCATGATAAAAGACCTGCAGTTGCCATGCAGAACCACACTGTCTTTTTCGAATTCTCAACTGAAAATGACAGGCAGGTGCATGGCAATCTGCAGTCATTTCTTCATGGCTAACAGCAGTCTACAGCCCCAAAAGTCTTGGAATTGGCACTCTAGGCTAGATTAGATTTTAAAGGAAGGATAACAGCAAGTTATTTTTGCATTCTACTAAGGCAGTTAACATATTATGTAATAAATGATAATTCTCATTTCTTCATTTGTACCTCATTTCTTTAACATACTCTTTATATGTTCTATGGAGGCAGTTATGTGTCATTGAAAACTTGGTTTTATATTATACCACTTTTGAGTGACAGACGGGCTGTGGGGAGGGGTGTGCTTTACACCAGACTTTAGGGCCAACATTTTCCACTACCAAAGTCTCAAACTATGTGCTTTAGCTGCCCCTACTCAGGCATCCAAATAAGCATCTGGGGATTTAATGAAAGAGGGTGGCTGTTCACCACATGTCCATGGACATAAAATTGATCTAGGCTATATGGACAATGGTGTAGAATTCGGCAAAGTATCAGCTGGGAAATTAGTAGTTAAACCACAGAAAACAAGGCTTGGTATAAGGATTTTGCTGTAAATAGAAAACTATTTGAAAGAGAAATGACAGAATGGACCGAAAAGGATTGGACTGGGATGGGCTAAATACTAGAATTTATGAAGAATCAGACTTGCAACCAGTCTTGTTAAATATTTTTATGAATGACTCTGGCACAAACCATCAGAACATGCGAGTAAAACTTGTTGATGATGTAAGGCTGGGAGGCACCATCAATATACAGGAGTGCCCTACAGGAAGAATGGCATTCCTCTGAGGAATTGAATCATAGTAATAGGATGCAAGAGCAAACGCCTAGGGACTGAGAACAAGAATTTCTCCTCTAATCAGTCAGAAGCAACATAGGAAGAGAAAGGCCAAAGTATATTACAGTAGCATGTATGGATATCAGTGTGTTGCAGCTGTGAAACAGGAAATGTGATCTGAGGATGTGTCGGGCAAAATAATTACAGCAAAAGCTGGGCGTATGAGTGGCACCGTACACGGGCTGCCTGAGACCTTCCCCTGAGCACTGCGCACAGCCCTGGTCACTCATATTCATTAGAGTACAGGCAGGCAGAGGAATTACTGGGGGTAGGAAACCTGTCATAGCAGAGGAGGCAGAAACTGCGATTATATTTTTATATCTCTGACCTCCAAAGATCCTGGAGCAGGCTACAAATGTGGTTTTTATGTCCACATGGCATAGCACATTGCACGCAGAAATATTAGCTCAGATGTGGCTGGACGTTTGGTGGTAGGGCTACATACACAGTCCCTGTGCCACCGCTGGAGGCCCCATCTTCTTGTTCTTGCCCCCCCAGGCTGCTTCTGTCCATCATGCTGACAGCAACATTTCTGCAGTCACCTGGGAACCGAGTCAGAAAATTGATCCACCCAAAGAACAATGCGGCAACAATAAAAAGGTCGTTTTTTGACATCAAGTCTCCAGACAGTCAAATATGTCTGGACTTCTTTGAAAACTGAGATTTGCTCAGTCAGTAGTGACTTGGGAATCTCAGGGAAATTGTATTTTCACTGTAGAGACAGGCCTTCACAAAGGTGCTTTATTTGGGCTTGTGGAAAGTATACTCAGAAGAGACAAAGTTGCTCACTACACATCCATTAGAGCGGTGAAGAAAAATTTGTGAGCTAAGGAACAACATTAAGCAGGAATTACTGAAGAACGTGGCCGCGAATTCCCACTAGTCTGGGAACTAGAAGCTGGTTTCTATCCATTGGAGCAGGTGAAGATCTGGAAGAGCCTTCCAGCTTTAACTGGTTTTAAGAGGACGTTTGTCCCTCAGGGACTGTACAAGGCAGCTTTAAAATAGCTGGAAGTGTTATTCATGTCCAAGGAGGTCCCTTCCAGTGACCTGGCACATACAGAGACAAAAGTTAAGTACCCTCCTCCAACAATCTCTGTCAAGGGATATAGTAAAATGTGTGGCAAAGCACGCCACATTTCTCTACACAAATAAAAAAATCTTGGCCATTTCTTTCCACTTTGTACCTTTGCAATACAGTGCAAATTTCGCCACTATTGTTTATCAGCACTTTTCACTCACGTATCTCAAGACAGATCAACCCACAATGTGCAAGACAGAAGGACAAGGCTTGAGGGACTTCTTGGAAGGAACAAGTCCTAAAGTAAGCGGGAGAAGGGCATATCCTAATCTTTTATGTTGAATTGTTGCACAGAAGTCATCCCCACACCATTCTTCACTTTAATATGAAAGTTTTCCATCCTGGGCAGATTGACTCCAGGGGTTTTAAATACACAGAAAAGAGGAGCTGGACACTATGGCTAAAAAGAAATGGTTGTAATAAGGATGACTGATCCCAACAGAGAAAAATTCAACTCAAAATTATAGATGAAGAATAATTCTTCTGCACCACTCTGCAGCTGCAGCATAAAGTTGGAATGATGCAGGAGTTTCCTTTAGTGCATGCCCATCCAAGAAGCATGGCCATGGCTTGGGTGCATCTCACAAGCACAATGAATTCCCATTGTCCGCAAACCTGCAATGACACCTACTGGTAACCAATCAAAGATGTTCCTGCTCACAAACAATGTGAGCCTGCATGTTTCCAAATGTAAAAGAGATCTATTTTTATATCCCGGCTTTCCATCATCAAGGTTCTCCACAGTGGTTGTGTACCACTGTGCAGGAAGCTGGGCTCTGTTTAGCCTGGCTTATTTGCAAACCACCATTTTACCATTTCTGTCTTCTGTTCTGAGCTGAATAATCCATGCTGGAACATGTCAGTGTGTGTGTCTAATGTGTGTGGGCATTGGGACCTCATTATTCCCCTCACCTTGGGCCAGGTCTATCAGGTGTGTATGGCATGGCCTATACCTCCACACTAACAGTTCTGTTATCCTACAGGACAGGAGTTGGCCTTAAACTGCATTCCTTGGCATCCAGCACCTAATCAACTGCTCTCTGAAGGCCTTGGAAGGTGACCCTCTTTATATGCAGTTGTCAGCAATAACATCTAGAAGTTATCTAGATTATAGATAATGCCTAGAAGATCACTCATGAACTGGTGAAATGAAACAAGCATCGCTTCAAATAAAATAGTCCCACTTCAGACAGCAAGGGAAACCAATGGTATTTGATAAACGTCTCATTTTAGAACCTAACACTGGAAAGTTTCAGAGCCAGTGATAGTGCATTTCCTTCAAAAACCTTTGTTTTCTTACCTTAAAATGAAGGCTTTGACAAAACATATCCACCAAATCTGCAAAGGACTAACGGTACGCTAAGCACTTCACAAACCAAAGGAAGGCAGAAGACGTGACCAAACTGTGAAAAGTCTCAATCCTCAGCGCAGAGTTAGCATTAGGCTTTCTAATTTTGAAGAAATAACATGGTAGGAAAGGGAGGAGTGGGGAAGGAGAAACTGTATATATTCTGAAAGCTGGATGGGTTTTAATATATATTCTGTCAGCCCGCTGGAACACCACAGAATGATTAACGCTTGTACAGGGTGCCATAAATTACAGGAAAAATACAAGCAAAGTAATTAGACTCAGAGATGAGTCTACACATGAGATTCTTTTACTGAATTCCTCACATTTGTCCCAAATTTTAAATTGTCTCCTTTGTCTTTTTCTAACATATTTCTGGCTGGGACTACAGCTATGCGTAAATAATGGAAGTTCCCTAAATTATTTCTAAGACTGTAACAGTTGATGGAAATTATTCATTTGCATTAAAGAAAATCTGCAGCAAGAATGTTCTGTATTTGTAAATAGGTAAAGAGTTGGACAGACAAATTATCTGTTGGCATCCCTGAAGAGTACGCAGCCTAGATTGATCTCGTTAACTTCAGATATCTCCAGAGCAGACATAAATATCTAAGGGCTAGTTTTCCAACCTCTCTCTACAACTATGAGAAACGAGTACTTGAAGGGCACACTTAGTCTCATCCTAGACATCTGGAAATATTTCTGCCAAGGTGCGATGAATTGTGCCTCAGAGAACGTATTTTTCCCTTATATGGAGACACTATATATATCAACCTTATACAATACATATAAAAACCTTCTATAAGAGATCCTATAAGGAGAGTCCGGACAACTATTTGGTGTGGCAAATACCTGACAAATATCTAGTGTGGAGAGATGAATTGTCTCCCCTCATGTTAAGAGACAGATCTCGCAACAGCCTTTGCTGTGCATTGCACAAACTTCTACTGCAAAGGCATAATGAGAGGCCTTGTTATTTCCTTTTATGAAGGGTTTATGATTTTTTGATTAAATTTTCAACTGAAGTAGCTATTATGTTGTGATATCTTGTGATCACATTAGCCCACATATTTTAAGGCTTACCTTTACCTCTTCGATTAACACAAATGAGACAAATAACAGCTGTAACAATAGATGGTCCAAGACTGGACAGCCAAAGCCCCCAGAGTCTCTTACAGTGGCTCAAAACTGTTCAGCCAAGGGTGTACCAATGAATTGCCAGAGTGGCAGCCCCAGTGCCTGATGAGGGGTAAAACTACTGGAGCCCATTTTGTTTACATCATATTTGTCTTTTTTTTTTTTTCTGTCAAATCACCCCATGGCTAAGGGTCACTTTTGTTTGAGACATCAGGAGCAAAGTCAGCTGCAGGTGTAACTCCCTACAGCAGTTCCTACAAGTTTCCCCCTGCATTAAGCATAGTGCTTCTGGGAGCCATATAACTACAGTCACTGAGGGGCAATTCCTACCCAGCATAGAAAGCCGCCACAGACTGCAGAGCATCATCTGAGCCCTTAATTTGAGCATAAACAGCATTTTGCTCATCCAAAACTTTCTCTGGTAAAATGGCATGTAGGACACACTATCTTTTTATGTGTCTCCAGGAAACAATTAGGTTCCAAATGGACTAGTTTGTCCATGGTTATAACAGACACTGAGAGCTAATACAGTATTTACTTAATTTGGTAAATTTTGAAATCTTCCTTTAATTAGAACTAAATACAGTCTGTTCTTGAAATTCATTTATTTATACTACTAGGCGTCCCCACTGATATAATCAAATGAGAATTCTGCCTGAAAATATGTTTTTCCTCCTGCATTTAGAGCTCATGGCATTCCACAACACTTTGAGGCCAAAGTCTGCGACTTAAGAGAACCAATTCTTTGGCAGGAGTCACTTCTTGTGAAAATATTTTTGGCCCAGAATGACAAGGCTTATGTAGCTCCCCACAGTTCCCTATCACTAGAATACCACAAGCTATTATGGACTGAAAAGGCGTCGCAAGGTTAAGACAATGTCCTCTGGATCACTGAAAATTCAAGAAGCTGATCCAATTTAAGAGTCTGTCCTAAGAAAATATGGATCTCTTTTTTTTCCCCAAATCACATTATCATTAAAACTTGACTAGCCACATAAGATGATCGCATCTGGAAGGGTGAAAGAATAAACACTACCTATTACCTCACCTGATGAATTACCAGAATTCAAATGCTTGTTTTCACAGCAACAGTTAGCTTGAAAATGAGCAGTCACCATCAAAAAACACTCAAGATACACAGCAGGGTTTGATTAGCTGTACAGAAAGACTGGATTAGCAGCCCTACTGAATTAGCAGCTGATGAGCTGTTACAATTTGAGCTGCATCCCACTGCGTGTAACGCTTGAGCTTGAATTCCCCTCTCCAAACAGGCTAGCTGATGTAAGCTTAAAGGATCAACTAATCTGTACAACAGCTTAATGTGGGGACAGGGCATGGGTTAGTATTACAGCCAGCTCAGGTGCTGTAATGCCACACTAAGTAGTGGCACAAGCCACTACTGTCACTTCAGGGATCATTGGATAAATGTGAATGAAAACAAGAGTATGACAGGGAGCTAGCTGTGTCAGGGGGCTGAAAAGATCGTGGGTTTAGTCCTAATGTCACTTCAATGAGAGTTGAAGATCTTGAAAAGTTTTTTCCAGAGATCTACTAGATATGAATTTAGTGTTCTCAGGGTTTAGGAGACAAATATCCTTCACGCAAAACTCATCAGGACTCATGCTGTCAAAGAGTGAAAGCACCTAGGTAAGGAGAAAACTTGTTTTTTTAATAAAACTACTGCAGAGGTGTTTTTCTTCAAATCAGTTCCTGAAGCACGTAAGTAGAGGGATGCCCAGCTACCAATCCTGCACGTGACTGGGATAGCCAGGAGATGCTAATCTCATGAATTTACACATGGTACCGGCATTCTCACACATACACAAAGCCTGCAGGGAAAATGAGTATGTTTCGTGTTGCCTAATGCCCTGGAATGTGGCAACACCTCCAAAGAAACTCTGCGAAAAGTCTTATTAGAGGCCATATAGCATACCATCCTGAGGCACACTACGAAAACAAACAAGTGATTCAGGAGAACCAGACGTTATTTGGCAAAGGCCAGTAATTCACATAGTGCAGCACGTGCCTCCAACCCTTTTCAGGTATTTTTTCCCCTGAGCATTATTCTTTTGCTTTGCTGTAGACAGAAGGATGGTGTCCCTGGATGCTGCCATATACGAAGATGCGGAGCCTCTGGACTTTCTCAGGGTGCAAGACTTGACACAAAAAAACCTAACATGCAGAAGTCCTCTTTCCTCCACCTTTTATAATCATTTATAACTCTATAAAGAAAGGTGAAACAAATGAAATTTCAGCAATACAGCACTGTGGCATTTTGTAGCCTTTTAGCGTTGTAAGTAGCAACAGAAAGTTTTGGAAAAGAGGGAACCAAAGCTGCTGGATGCCAATATGGAATTAATCTGTTTTCATTTGCTACCTCACGTTTTATTAATATAACAGAAGAAGAATCAGGGGATTAGAGCTGAATCAAACTCTTTACCCCAAGAAGATTCAGAATTTTTTTCTAAAGTCTTGTAATTTCCAAGCATACAATAGAAACTAAATGTCTCCATCAGGATTAGGCCATAAACCACCCACAAAAAATAAGCATTACCAAATATAAACTGTCCCAATTCTTTTTTTTTTTTTTGTCAGCAAACAAAACATACATAGAACAGTAACCAGCTTTGCAATTAAGTAAGGCAAAAATTCAGCAGCTGATTTGCATTATTTTCCATGCAAATGGAGCATTTATGAAGCCAGCAGAAAGGTAGGCACAGCTGATCCTCTCCAAGGAACAACGCACGGCAGGTTAAATTGCATTGCTTGTTGATATATAAAGAGGAACCACGAGAAAAGAGCGATGCAATATGAAGGGCCAACCATTTCCCTTTTACTCTGAGAAGCTGTTAGTATAAATTAGAAACTGTTAGTCACCGTGATATGTGGGTGCAGGACCCATAGAGTAATCAAGATCACTTTCAGCAAGAGCTTTTCTGAATCAATAAACAAATTTATTAAAAAGTCAGCTCCTTACCCAACACTGGAACTGCAGTGCAGAGAGTAACTGGTTTGCATGTGATTGACCCTGATAACACCCCTGGGCAAGGCACAGTGACTTACCCTCTTTTTAAGCTACTACCTGCTGAAGCCAGGGTTTGTCTTGATCCGTATCTCCGAACGCATCAAGCACAGTGTTGGCGTTCACGTAATAGAGAATGATGGCTAAAATCCCAGAAAACTACTATAAATGTTGGGGGAAACCCATTTGATGTCAGGACAACCGGGTACTCCCGTCAAAGGTAGATCAGCCAAGACAGGAAATGACAGCTCAGGGTCAAAGTCTCTTTGCTTTTGAAATGTGATGCATTAGGACTTAGCTTATTATGGAGAGATTTAAAGTGCAGGCTAAGATCTAAGCACAGTTTGCTTAAGGATCAAACTGTTGGATTAGAAGTGTTTCAGTTATTGCTAGCCATCTTTTCATAAAGCCTCAGTTCTGTGGGCATTTTTTCTGTGTGTTTTTACGTGGAATCAGGACCAATTTAACATTATGACACATAGTTAAGCTTTGTAGTAAGGGCATATTGCTATTGTTTGGAGAAATGCTTGCTGACCCAATTTAAAAAAATCCAACATTAAGTAAATCAATATGGTGTTAAGAAAATTTCAGTTCAAAAGATGAGATCATGTAACCTTAACTTTTCTGTCTGTTATTTACAGTGGGTAGGCAGAATTCTCGCAGTTGTGCTTTTCAACAGCCTTCATATATTTAGTCAGAATTCTTTGTTTCTGGAATCTTTCTGTGTTGTCATGGAAATTATCACCATGTCCTTAAGACTAGGATAACAATTTTATGACAAATTACAGGAGATAGGGAAGGAGAATATTTTGGCATAAGACAATACTTACAAGGAAAAAAAATTCACACAACATTTTTGCACCCTTAAAAGGCATCAAATTAAAGATTACTTTCTAATCTCTGCCCATTCTTTACAACTAGGCAAGTACAAAATCTAGCAATCTGCAGAAGATTTTTTTTTTTTTACAGGATTCACTATCAGGCAGCCTGTGCAGTCCAGGGAGGATTGGCCAGGCCATCTCAGGCTGCTTCCAACCATTCATCTAAGCATCATGCACCAAAATCTAAGAACAAAGCATATCGGAACATAAAGATCTCTTTCTGACCATTTTAATATCTGAATCTTGCAGACTGTGTCTGTCATAGGCGCCTTGTGCAATCACCAGGTCTCTAAACCTTTATTAAATTGTTCCTACATGAAAATCATCTGAATGGTACCCAACATCATAGATTTTTAACAACAGGGGAAACTTCCTACATAAGGAAAGGGATGTGGAAACCAATCGTAGCAGAGGAGGGAAAGATGCTTTCCCTGCTTATTGCTGCACTATAAATTTTGCAGAGGTGTCCAAGGCATCTGGCAAGCAAAGAAGAAAGATCTAGAAGGCAGAGACCTGTTTTTCCAGGCTGTATTCTAGGCCATATATGCTGCCCTGCTAGCTCTAAAAAGCCAAATGCCGGAGGATTCATTACAGGGGCATTTTCTCAAGGAAGGTGATTCCTCTTCTATGAAGGAACCATGTCCACAAGCAACTTCCAAAGCAAAGCACGACAATTTTTGTCTTGCCACAGTAAGTTAGATAAATAAATCGTTCGGGCTGAGAATGGCTTTCAGGGGGTCATTTTGAGTTGCCAGATCTAAAGCAGGTTTCTGCTGCTCCACAAATCAGACAAGCTCCAGAAGCCAGAGCACAAAGAAAGCTGAAAGCCAGCTTTGCCTTCACCAGGTCTATCAGATATGGGAACCAAAAGGTTGATTGCGATAAGACACTAAACTATCTCTTTCTAAAACTTCAACTCTGCTGCCTGTCACGGTTACCTGGACTCACTGAGTAGAATACTAAAGAATGCAAAATTTCTGCCACTTCCCATTTAGGGCCTGACTAATTGACCTACAAACAAAAACAGCAGTTCTGCAGCTGTCTAGAAAACAAAAATACCTAAGATGATTCATGCAAACAGAATAGATATTTCTGATATTTTTTATGTGAAAAACAAACAGGAAAAATGGAACTTGGAAAAATGTCCAGATTTTTTTGGGTCATCTTTTTCCTTTTTTTTTCTTGAGAGACATTGTTTATTATTTTGGTTTTCAGACTATTTTTAAAAATTAAATTCAAAATTTTTGTTTTTATTTTGCAGATAGCACAACACAGCAGTATGTGGAATCACAGTAAAGGTATTTCAACCTTTTGCTGGTTGCTTATAGCCAGAGGACAACTTTGTGTTATATGCACTGGAACAGGCTGTCCAGGGAAGTGGTTGAGTCCCCGTTCCTGGAGGTATTTAAAAGATGTCTAGATATGGCACTTAGGGACATGGTTTAGTGGTGGACTTGGCAGTGTTAGGTTAACAGTTGGACTCGATGATCTTACGGGCCTTTTCCAGACTAAGTTATTTTGTGATTCTATGTCTGAGCTGCTTTCAGTGCAGTTCTTGGAAAACCTATAAACAGACTCGATGAATGACATCCTGGATAAAAAAAGCTCTTAGTAATGAATTGAAAATATTTTTCTTGTTGTTTTTTCTAATATTGGTATTCAAAACTGTAACTAGTTCAAGAATTTGGAGTTTCAAAATTTGATTTTCCTCGCTACGTTCTAATTAACAAAAACACTTCTTCCATTTATAAAAGGAATGATTTTTCACATTAAAAGAGATATGCCAAAGTCAGATGGTCTTAAAATAAAACACAAAAAATCACAGGTGCTTTGCGTTTCTCCTTTCAACACGTTATTACGTGTTCAAGTAGCAATTTCAACCCTTTACCAGTAGAGGGCAGACGCTGACAATAATTTGAGGATACAGCCCTAATGCCACAGCAAGCTTTTGGTTAATTAAAGCGCTAAAGCCGAGAAAAGGAGTAGGATGCTTTTTAAGACCATCACTTACTAATGCGTAACTATGATAAAAGCTCTCCAAAGGGCAATCATTGCAGCTGACATAAAAGAAGGAAGCTCACTGCTGGGGGACGAAACCTCCTACTTAAAAAACAAAAGAAATCCCTTATTTTCTTCCTGTTGGAGAGTAACTAATTTCAGTCCAATTATTTATTTCAAAAGAATAAAGAAACCTCCACGTCTGAAAACCACACAGAAAAGTGGTTCAACACAAAACACCCTAGTCCTGGTAATGGTGCCAGCTCCAAAGACGCTGCACCGTTGGGGTTAGGGCGGCTTTGAAGATCCGAACGGCTGGTTAAAGGCCTGCACAGAAGGACCAGGGAAAGACAAACAAGCCTCAAAGGCACAACACACACCCCCAGACCTGATAGCATCCTTTAGCCACTTCAAAAGAGCACAGGTCTGTTTGATATTCACTTTTCCTCCTTGAATTTGGAAACATGTAAACAGAGAGCCCGGCCAGCAGCCTTGAGCTGAATGCAGGATCCGCAGAGGGAAGTGGGAGGGGTCCGTGGCACAGCTGGCCTGGCCTGGCTGTTGTCAAACGGGAAGGTCTATCTGGTGCTGGCCCCTGGAGATCAAACAAAAGATACGTCCCCTTTGAGAATATATGACTATATACATTTGGGAACTTCCTGGCCTGGCACAAGGTTACTGTATAGGATTTCGCGCCAGACCTCCTTTGCTGCTTGTCGTGATTTTGTTGCAATTCTTGAGAGTTGTCCAGCTACTCTGGATGACCCTACTCCTGGAATTTGCTGTGCATGTACAGTCCTTAGCCTTTGTAATAAGGAGTACACTTTAAACAGCCGAAGAAGAAAAACCAAAAACTGTAACCCTAAAGGATGCAAATCCAGGAAGAAAGCAAAAATAACCCAGTGTTTATTATTTTTAGGTTAGTGAGAATTTTATGAAACACCTCGTAGTTGGGTGCCTGACTCATGATACTTAAAAGCTTGAGGATGTCAAACCTATAATTATTTACCACTGGAAAATCAAAGAGAAACACCAATTTTCATAAACCTCAAGCTTCAGAACGTAAGCCAATCTCTGCACCAAGAGCCTCTTTTTGAAGTAGGTTATTTTAGAAAGGCTCTTTATGGAAATTCCTCTGAAACACCCTGTCCTGACGTCTGCTGGAGATGGCAAACAAGAGTAAATGAGCCACCGGTCAGATGGGTTAGCAGTTCCTCGAGCAGTAAGGTCTCTGCCTACCAAAATATGTGGTCAGCAAAACATTGTGAATAATTCCTCAACAGGCTCACTGAAGCCACCCCTATCAATCCTGTGGTGCCACCGCTTCTGTTGCTACTCTGTTAGAAAACAAGGGGTGAAAAAAAAACACTTTGTCTGAGCTTCCGTGAGTTGATATTTCTCCCCAGAGCCCTTCAGCAAGAGAAATTTCTCATCATGCCACCAACTCTCTCCGCAGCCCTAACTTGGACTGCCAGCCTGCCTTTAAAGTACATTTTTACAGGTCCCACAGAACTTCTGGAAGAGTTCTTGCTCAGGAGAACAAATTCCTGTTGCCCTCTCGCCCTTGCTCTGCTCTCCAATCAGATCCCAACTCCTTCCTTCTCGCTTAAAATTGGGGTCACTTTGCCCATTTCCTGATAGTGACATTGCAGAGCAGGGCTTGTAAATCCCATCACTGCCATCAAAAAGACTCCAGGGACCAAAAAGCTAAGGGAAAAGGCATCTTTGGTGAGTGAAGTTTTTCCCTTCCCCCAGTTTTTGAAATTCAGGTGGGATGAGCTTGCAGGCTCATCTCTGAATGCAGTGACTTGTGCAAACAGGGCTCTATTGCAAAGCAAAGGAGAAGGATAGAAACAAGAGATCTAAAGGCTCCTGTCTGTATGCTCTGAGGCTTCTTCCCTTTGCTTTATCAGGGTGCCTTACATTAAAAGGAATCTCACAGTTTAAAGGTCTTGTCAGTCTGCAGCTGGCTATGAAAAGCTCACCCTGAAAATACTTCAACAGTGAGTGAGTGACTGGGTGGAGATGGCCTATGCACAGCCCCTCAGCAGCTATTGTTTGGCAGTTTGTCTGAATAGGTTTGGAAGCCTCTTCCATGAAGAACTGATCTTTTCTCCTCCTCTGCTACTTACTTCTCCCACTTTCATGTTTTGTACCTCAGAGCTGTGCTGCTTTGCTAGCCAGGGTCAGCACAAGGTCATGACTTGTGACATGAGGTTAATGTAGTTGTTAAGTAACAACATGAGTCTTTTCAATGGCATGAATATTCCACCCCACCCTCTCCCAGACACACACACGCTTTCTGTCTCCCGGCTGAAGCCTCAGTTGCATACTTGCTTAATGTAAGGGCGATCACGCGAGTCTCTTGGATAATATGCAGTGCAGTTATACTTCTTTCAATTACCACATACCCAGCAAAACAAGCTATTTAATACGGAGCATTGAAAGATTTCACATCACTTTTTAAAAGTTGAGCAAATATTGTGACTGCCTTTTGATAGCTGAAAATGAATGATAAATTTTGACTGTACTGTTGACACCACATTGTGAACAAGAAAAGAAAAGTGCAGGTTGATCCAAATCTCTGAATTTGCTGAACATCCACAGTACTCATTTACATTAAAGGAGCTGCATATGCTTAGGAAACAGCTTAGGTGATCCAGCTGAGACTTTAGGAACTGGAGATGTGAAAATCATGGAATTGTATTTCAAGCTTGCAAATTTTTGCAGTCAAAGCACTTTGATGTGAGGGTTGTCTTTGGGGGGATGAGAAGGAAGAGGGAGATGAAAGAAGGTTTTAGAAAGTGTCAACCCAAGATGCACCAAATTTTTTTTCTACCCTCTTCTTACAAACACTAACAAATGCATTATTGGACCAATATCTTAACAGATATTTCCCTTTTCTATTTACTGTGCTTCAGATGAACATACTCCATGTAGTCTGTAAGTGTCCAACATAAATGACAGCAGGATACTGGATCAGATACTAGCATCATAATACGGTACAAGGCTCCTGTTTGATAACCACGTGCAAGTGTGAAAGGGGCAATAGTTAGGGCTGGAGAGGAGAAATCCCACCGACTGTCTGCTTTGCTAATGACACAGCTTTGTCTGTGTCTCCGAATTCTGAAAGGGGTCTCAGAATAGCTATTTACCTACCTCCCTTAATCTGATGGGAACCTTTTGATCTCAGCTGGATCTGACCACTCAGTTTACAAAGTACAATTAAAGATAGATAAAGCCTCTTGAAAACAAATCATTCAAATAAGAAGACCCTAGAGAAGAAGCCCAATCATCTAAAGTCAGAAACCTGCAACTTTAATGACTAAGATTTTGAATCCAAGATCACCCCTGGAAGAAGAAAGGGGCTGAGGCAAGCTATACTTGATGTCTGACTCTAAATATGAATCAGAGCAGCAAGACAAAGCCAACCATACAGTACAACTTCCATCCAGGAAAGAGAAATGAAATATCCAAATCTATTAGTTTAACAAACTTCTCTATCTTCAATAATCACACAGCTGCAGACTTGCAAACTCTCACTACTGTGTCAGATTTGTAAACCACCAGGTATTTCACAGCTACATTTCAGAGTTTGACAGGGCTACCAGGAAAAGAAAGCAGATCTCATTTCTCCAGAAAAGTAGATATCAAAGCATTTTGAAATGGTTATTATTGCCAGAATTGGGAATACAATGCAATTTTGAGCTGCAGTGTAAATTGCAATGCTATAACTTAGCGTTTATAGCCAATACTAACCAGTAGAAACACAGACACTCAGAACTGAATTCCTCTTTGATGCAAGTCCCTCTGGAGGGTGCTGTACTCAAGAACTGCTGTCTCTTAAGTGACACATCCAAGCAGGGCCATCTTAGTCATCAGAGATCTCCCAGGTGTGGAGGACAGGAAAGGAAATCAAGCTGTGTTGGTTTTCCTCTTCAGTTCAGTTGTTTCCCAATTGATGGGTGCGGTGGTGAAGCTATGAAATGAGTCCTGAAGGACAGACATCTCTCAAGCACTGCCTTGCTTTTGTTTCAGACCTCCAAAGGACTACTTGAGATGAACACAGAAAATAAATACATTAATTTAATATTTTGTGTACAGCCTAAAGTGTTATGTCCAAATCTCTTCTGTGTTGCTTGCTCAGTGATAGCTTTATTGTTCTAGTTGGGTCTGATGTTTTACAAAAACCAGAGGTACCAGGTTTTGCCATAGACAATTGTTACTGAAGTAGCTTTAAAAGCAACTGTCATGGTTTTTTGTGGGTTTCCATGAACTTACAACAGCTGTCCAGTTATAAAGTGACCTACAAAACATCTGTGAGAGGCCCCAGAGAAGGCAGTTGGCTCCTATATGCCACAGATGCGTAGACAGCAGGCAAGTTAAATACAGCAGGACAATTAGGGGTGCAAGGGAACTTGGGCTTTTCTTTCTTAAAGATATAGTGAACTGTTTATAAGAGGGAATGGTCAGAACCAGATCTGGGGCAAACTACAGCCAGCACAACCTCTGTCTCCTTCTCCAGTGCTCTGCAGGGGATTTCTAGCCTTGACTTGGAGCTACTCCTTTCCTCCAGCTATGCTAACTTTCCATTGTATTCAAGACTCACCAAAGGTCTCAGATCCCAGCATCTCCTCTCTGAATTCAAGCTAAGAGGGACTAAAGAGGGCCTGGATCCACCAACTAAATATTACCTCTAGCCCATGACAATTTTTTCTTCCCAATCTTTTCTCCAGAAGAGCAATTTTTCTTTGCCATTTACTTTCTTGGTAGAAAGTAAGACAATGCTTATCCCCTTTCCCCTTATATTTCTCTTGCCAGATTCTTCCTCAAGACTCTCCCTCTTGATATGTGATCCCTGCAAACTATCAGCATTGCATGTAACATGCATGGTACCAAGTGTATCAGTACTTAAAAACAAATGATAATGTGTTTTGTCCAAGTGCTGATTGTTGGGGAAAATATTTATGTCAAGAATCTAAACACCAAGCAAGGAAAGAAATTACTTACAATGACCTATATGCATCACACTATGATTAAAAAAAAAAAAATTTAGGTAGAATAGTAAAACTTACTAAAGTACAAAAATGCCTCCAAAGTGTCCAAACACTGATGTTATTTTGAATCTTCCATAATATAGTAAGACATCACCAAACTTTTGAACAAATACAATAAAATACTTTTTTTTAATAATGAAGAGAAATGAAGAAAGAAAATAGCTTTTCATCCTGAATACTTTAAGTAAAGATAAAATTTTGTTACTGAAATTTCCAAAACTAATATATAGAGAAAAGGATAACTGGGTGACATACTACTCATTAATACAACCAGACAGAAGAGCTACAGGACAGAGCCCAGTACAAAAACATGCCAGCAGAGGGTACTCATACTTTGAACATCCCAGCGCCAGGTGCACTGTAACGCTCCTGAGGGCTGGAGGGAGAGCTCTGGAGGACAGTAGGGGACCTTCAAGAATAAGGAAAGTACTGAAGTGAATGAAAGAACGCCCACAGCTGCTTACCGCTCTCCTGTCACTAAAGAGCTTCATTAGGAGCAGCTGTGAGTAATGTAGCAAGAAAATTAACATAAATCAAACTTTGAAAATGTTGCCAAAGACAATGTTTTATAGGTTGTTTCCAAAAAGCTGCTCTTTAACCCTCAGTCTTCTAGGACAAGAAGGTCATAACTATTACAAAACCAGCTAGATTGATGAAACTATCATAAACATATTTGTTTCGCTACTGTAGCTAAAATGTTACAGCTAAGGGAATACAAGTCCAAGTGTAAGCAATATTATCAGTGTATACGTGCTCATACCAATACAGGATTGGAAAACAAACAGAATATAAGCATTACCTGTATACGTTTGTATGCATTAATTGACACAAAAAAACCCAACCAAACCCCACAAATCTTTTTGCTGAAGCAGTGACACCATTATGAAACCTGGGTTTGAGCAGGGCTTGTTCTCCAGAAGACCCTAACTTCCACCACAAGGATAGATACTGAGCTAGGAGAGGCCAGGATATTCAGCAAAAAGACAGACATTCCTCAGGGAAAAGGGAAATTAAACACTGAGATTTTTTTATTCTAAAGGCAGTTTGAGAGTAGAGAGTAATAAGAAAAGTTCATGCTTCAACTATCACGTGATCTATACCTTTAAGACCAACTCGGAATTTAGCTGCCACATTTAGGGTGCTCTCATCTTAATTTGTTGTAGTCTGACCACACATGGCAAGAGCTCAAGGACTCTTTCTAACTAAGCTTGGTGTCATATAAGGACAGGTATTTAACCTGCTCCTTAACTTAATACACAGACTTATTTGCAATGTTGTTTTAGTCAAGCAGAGAACATATCAATGCAGAGGTACCACTGTATTGAACAATTTAGCAAATTCTAATTTAAAAGTAGCTGAACTTCGTTGAGCATCCAGTACTGGAAAGGAGAGAAGTCTATTAGTATCAGCATTTTTGTGTGTGCATAGACAACTAGCCATAATTAATATAGCTGTCCCTGTTTTTATTTGATTATTATCTGATTTGAACCAAAATACTACTTGGATTCCTACTCCCCACCTTTGTTTTTACTTTGGATTGCAAAAACATGAAAGACACACACTGGTCTGTGTTAAGATACATGAAAGCAGCATCTTGACACCAAGAATCCCTGTAAAAAGGAGATTCCTTATGATGTATTTACAAGATAGCCTTTTAAGAAATGAACTTTCATAACCAATATTTAATAACACAAAATTGCTGAGCAGCAAGTTGCCTATTACCTTGTTTTGAACTCTGAACACCAAATTAACTGCTACTATAACATCAGTACTGCAACTTAGAGTCGTGTCAGAGATAAATATAGCATGCCTGTCTTTGACTTGGGGCCTTATCTGGCAAGCTCTTCAAAAAATTCCTCACATAAGCTTTCCTCTCCCCAGCAGCAAATTAGGAAGTCTTCTTTTTTGTAGAAAGACAGATGACTGCTGGACCAATTTTCACAATTATCAAAAGAATAAAGAAATATACAAGCTGATGTAAATAAGAATAAAAGCAGCCCCTTGAGTTTTATTAAACACAGACTTTCTTTGTAGTGCTATAGTGACTAAACTTTTATGTGCCTCAGTTTCTAAATCAGTAATATGAATTATAAACTAGGAGACTGCCAGGAGGCAAATCTGCAAATTAATATCTGTAAAGTGCTTTTTGATGATTAGGTAAAAAGAAATTAAGAAGGACCAAATACTATGAGTAAAGAAGGCAAACTTGCTAGTGGACTGATCAGCAGAGGGGAACTGCCATGGAAGATGAGGAATGTAGTTAGACCAGAAATCAAAAGATGTCATGTGAGCTGCAAAACTGAAAGAAAAGCACCTTCAGCCACAGGAGAGAATTGCCGTATCCATGAGATGGGGCAGCCAGTGGAAAATATTGTTTCTGGTAATTAATTTTTTGAGATATATTTCAGTCTTACAATTGAAGAAGTTCTTAAGTAGCTGAAACTTGGTATACAGATAAATAATTTGGATGTCCCACACTCAAGCAGGGGTGCGGCATTTATAGCTTTGCCTTTTTTTTTTTTTAATACGCAAGGATCGTTACTTTGACCATTGAATCTTCTGAAAAATGTAAAAGGATAGTACTAGAAGTGAGTGCTGATTTCTGGTCTCGATAGTTGAATAGATTCAACATGAATTCCCTTCATGTCAGAAAACACACTAGGATATATACCAGACAATATTCCCAGAGCCGCTGGTTCTTAAATGCATCTTCTCTGAGGAGGACCAACAGTGTAGCTATTGCATTTCTTATGAACTCAGAGCAGGGCTCCAGATTTCAAACGAAAGTGCATCTTAAAGTGGGCTATGACCAAAAGAGCAGTTTTAATTTGGATGCAAGGTATGTAATTCAATGAATATTATATTATAGATCTGTGTTCCGTTTCACCTGATGTCTCTCGAGTTTTTATTAAAACGCTTATTAAAGGTATTGCTTGAGTACAGGTAGCAAGATTTGTCTTACTGTATGCACTAACGAATCTAGTTCAGGAGAGAAGGCCTGTTTCCATCAATTGGCATGGAGCAGCCTCCTTTCAGAGTTAGGTCCATCATAGGAACATGGTAGTCAAAATACAAATGAAAGCTCTTCCAGTGAAGGTCTATTTAAAATAACTGAATGCAGCCACAGATATATTCTATTTCTTAAAGTAAGTGATTAATCTCAGATTCCTTCATTTTTTCTGGTAAAAATATTTGTATTTCTTTCAGTATTTTGAAGCTCATGCAAGTATAGGTGACTGAGCTGAAGGGAGTCATGCCTTACCCAAAACTCTTTTATTATGTTCAGACTGCAGAGTCTTAATAACTTGAGCCAAGCAAATTATTCATAGCAAAAAAACCACCTGACTTAGTAGCATTTTTGCTAACATTCTATAGAAGATGTGTGTTTTCTTATGTTAACTCACCACTGGAATGTATTTAACAAGGTCCTTCTTCCTAAGTCATGCGTAGCTTAAATTCAAGGCAGACTGCTAAAACTGGTCAGAACAGTCTCTTGGGGCTGCTTACGTTGTTTGACAAGATGAGCCTATAAAATACCAGTCAGTATTCTTGTGTACAGAAACACAAAACAGTTGGTCTCCGCAAATCATGACTTGAGTGTTCAGGGAGAGAACTGGCTGGAAGAGAATTAGTATTGGAATATTACGTGTCAAATGGAGGTACTTTATATTTACTGAACTTACCACCTGCATCAGAATCCAGCTTAATGGAGAAGTACAATAGAGGACTTCCATTACTGGAAAGATTCACAATTAGGTCAAGAGACTCATGTACCACAAACATGAAAACTCTCAGAAAATCTGAGGCATCTGGTCCAGAATTTAAGGTGGCAACTCTGCAGAATTATATTTCTCCAGAAAAGAGCCTAAAGTACTTGTTACAAAAGCATGTAGGACTGTAGGACTTAACAACTGGGTCTGCAAAAAAACCAGCCTGGTAACAGTTCCAAGTTGTGGTAGAATTATTTTAAAAACTAAAGTATTCCTAGGAAAGGTGTGTACTATTTTCACAGCTGTATTATTGTTGTGACACTTTCGATTTCTATTCTAGAGTTCACCAAAAAACCACGAAGTATTCTACAAGCACAAATACTATGGAAAGCCCTATGGTCAGTGTTGTGGTGTCCTTTCTAAGCTAGCATCAGGGACACAACCACCGAAACAGTGTGTGCTGACCACAAGCTCTCCTTCTCACGTTATCTCCAGTGGCACTGCGACAAGCGGAAGAAAACAGCTAGAGTTGCACGTCCCCTGGGAGGGTCTGCAGAGTTCCTAACTGTCAGCTAAAAAAATGTAACCTCATGATTTGGATATGGAGTAGCTTGGTCTAGGAATGTGAGAAATAACTCACACTAGATGCCACAATGGCATTTTCAGAGAAGTCCGATTAATGGTATAATTGTACTTTAAGCAGTTTTTTGCTTATTTCTCTGATCTCCTTCTCAGTGCTGTGGCACTGTGAATTCCTGTGGATTAGCTTGTTAATAGGTAATCCTATTTAGTGGGTATCTTTGCTGTGAGGCAAACTTGGCTTCCCACTCATTCAGTTAGGAATGTTTATATTTAGCTATTTTCTGGAAACAGAGCTCCAGCTGCAGCACATAGCAATTACTTTGGATAGATCTTGTTTTTCCTCAGGACATGTCTTTTTCTTGGTGTAGACTGAGCAGTCTCACTAGAAATATGTCACTTTGCTTGAACAGAGTCTTGAAGAACAAATGTGTTTAACTAGTATGGGTCCAGCTTTGTGTTAGATCTTGATGAGACTTGCAGACATCCCACATTCTTCTTTTCAGTCCTTTTAGGTGTATATTGCTGTTATTAAAAATTGATTGTTGTAAATACCAAAGGTATTCTAGGGCAATTTTAGTGACTAACAGCTCCAGGAAGAAAATAAATTCCAAGGTATCTCAGTACATTTGCCTCCCTAACGTAGAATCATAGAATTGTCTAGGTTGGAAGGGACCTTTATGATCAATGACCCCAACCATCAACCTAACAAGACCACCACTGAACCATGTCCCTCAGCACCACGTCTACCCGTCTTTTAAATAGCCCCAGGGATGGGGACTCCACCACTTCCCTGGGCAGCCTGCTCCAATGCTTGACAACCTTTCCAGTGAAGAAATTTTTCCTAATATCCAATCTAAACCCCCCCTGGCACAACTGGAGGCCTGATGTTGAGATGCTTCTTCACTCTCTTGTAGGATGGATACTATTAAATAGATGAACACTGAGTCTCATCTATCCGTTCCAGAAGAGGGTGCAAATCAGGCAACAATGCAGTAATCCCTATGGAGATATTTTCTACATACATACTTAAATTGCTTTGGCACCTGCTGTGCTGAACAGCTTGCAGCAAGCTGTCAGTAGAGAACTGATGAATGTAACCTGCCAGTTTTTATGAGTTTTAGAATCTTCATTTTAATTCTTCAACATTTTTTGCATAGCTATCAAAGTACATTGTCCCACTGATGATGGCTAGTTTGACATGTAGGATTTGATGCACTACTTTTTTGACACCCAGGTGCAGATCGCATCTACATGGCCAGGTGAAATACAACCAAAAATAGACACTTTGAAATACACTGTTCTTGAAAAATATTTGAAAGGTGTGGTGGCATGAACCAAGGGTATCTCTGGTTTAGTTTGCTAGCAAGGTATCTGTATTTGGAGAAGAACATTGTATGGCCAAGCACAATATAAACAGCCTTTGTTCTAGAAGTAACCTTGCTGAAGCAGACAGCACGCCTTGTAAGACTGGAAGTGGACTGGCCCTATGGCCCAAAGAGTAGCCACTAGCAGACAATTCAGCATGAAAGGTGATCAAAATCCCCAAACTCACATCTACCAAGCCTTTTACACTTATGCTGCAGAAACAAAGGTACTCCATTCAAGGTCCACCTTGAGATAATTAATGAACAAGACCTGAATGTGCTCCAGAGAGACCACACCACGCTCTGTATTCCATAACCCAGACATACTCACTGCTGCTGCTGCTACTAAACCCTTGTGGCAGGGACTTTATGTACGCTTGGAGTAGTGCTGCAGACTTCCTGTGGCTCCTGCTTCTCCAGGAAGACCACAGCAAGCTGTCGCAGTCTCACTTGGGACTTTTAAAGGGAAGAGTTTCCTGTTAGGGACAGGATAATATCCCTTGACATACACAGCCTTTTCCTCTGACCCAACTGTCCAAGAAGCTGTGTTCATAAACACAGACGGCAGAAAGTCTGCATTTGTTTTTGAACAGTTAACAGAACAAAAGCATCTAGAGGTCAAATTCTATACCCTGCAGAAACACATTATTTAGTTAATACTCTATATCAGAGAGCAGCAGTACCTCCCAGGCACAAAATTATGCAGATAATATTCCTGGATTGGGTCAGGTTTACTTAGTATCTGTTATCAGTTTTAACTAAGAGAACAGTGTTGCAATTACAGGCTATAAAGTAAATTGAACATCATACTTGCTTTATAAAAATAATTGCTAGAAACTTGATGGTACCTTATCTCTTTTCTTCAAGAAGTTAGTAAGGGAAGGGAGTCAAGGCATTTGGGCTCAGCATCAAAAAAGATCAAATCCAATCCTGTAAAATAATAACGGAAAATTCAGTGGGACCTGAAATTGGCCTAATGAAATGTTATTTCATCTATTGCTACAATATCTTTCCTGGTAGGTGTTATCTTTCTGAAGTCTCATTTAAAATACTGCAACAGAAGCATTGTGATAAAAAGAAATCTGTGTTGGCTACAGAGCAACTGTAACATTTCAACAGTATCATTTAAAAATTATGAAATGGCCATCAATATAACTCGCAACAGCAAATCAGGAAAGCTATTTGCTTCATGTACCTTATTTATTTTTCTTATATTATCATATCTGCTCCACTGTAAAAAGCCAGATATGTTATTCCCCTCCTAAGAAAAGCCAGATGCCCTCTTTATTTTGCCAACATACTGTTTTCTATAAGCAGAGAATCAAGATGTTTACTTCTAATGAAAACATTCTACAGATCCATCAAATAAAGTACTCCAGCATTAATAACTGACCACTGTTAATAAAACACCACAAAGAAAGATAATGTAAAATAGTCCTAATTCATTACTAACATATACAAGACTCTTAAGCTGTATTTCTTAATATTCTGTTTGCTCCCATTTATCAAAAATAATTTTCAAACACTGGGGGGACTCTGACTACTTCCTATAAATATACACTATGCAATGCATATGTAGAAGTAATTTGCAGCAAACATACCAAAATACTGCAAAAGGAAAACAAAAGTGCTATAAAACATGGCAGAATGAATCCAAACAATGTGCTTAGGGTCTGAGATTTATCAGAATCCACTGTGTCTTCATGTACGCGTACTTCCATTGCTCTACTTTCCACAAAAGGGAGATTCCAGGCCATTTAATCATAAATTCCTGGGATGACTCTCTCTCCTTGTTTGTGGGATTTGTTTTTTAATTGTGTTTACATTCTTGTGTGTGGGTTGGGAATTTAGGTTTGTTTGTGATGAAACATCAAAGTTGAGTCCCAAATTAATACCGTGCAGTCATATATTCTTTGCACCTTCCCACAAGAGGACGATAGAAACACACACAGTTACCAAATTGTATGCAACATTAATGGGATTAAAGTAATCTGCAAACTTTTGTGTGATGTGATTTTGCTTCCCCATTCAATTTTCCTACTGTTATTTTTCCTATTGTTTGCTTATTGATTTCTATTTTCTTTTCAAGATTTTACAAAAAAAAAGCTTTCTCAATCTTCATGTGAAATAAAAAAAAATTAACATTCTGAAACAGGAAAGTATTTTTAGTTGATATATCTAATTCTGTTTGTCAGAAAGTGGCATTTTAATCCTGACATATGCATTGCACAGGTATGTGGCCCATAATCTTTCTCCATATAGTATCACAGCTGTTACTGTAGGAATTACACCATCACATGCAGGAAATTATCAGCAGTTAGAGCAGATAAAAGCTCAAACTGAGATTGCTGTATTTTTTTATAGAGAGTCTTCTTGGTTATCAAAGGCTACACAAGTAATGTAGCAGAACTGCTAGTAAATAAAAAGGCCTCGAGTTCTGCAGAAGAATTTTGGTGTTTCAAAATCAATAGAGAGTGAAGACCAACAGATTGTGTGGTTTGCAAGAGGTGCCAGTGAAGAGTCAGCAGACTGAGATTCTCTTCAACATAAAGTTAACCAAAGTTATAATTTGAGTGTTACCCAAGAAACTATTTCTCTCCCAAATGTTGCGATGTTTTTCAGGCAAAATGTTTACATCTGAAACTGCATGAGCTGCTATTCAGATTTACACAAGACATTAACTGCTAGCACAACAATAGAGTGGAGCAATCCATTTATGCCGTGCAGACTGAATATTCAGCTGTGGTTTGGGATCCTTCTTCACCAGGATCAGTTTCATATTTAGCCACCTTGCCCTTCTAACTGCTTGTTTCTGTACTAGCAGAGAAGACTATCATCCATACATCCATCTCTGAATTATAATCTAGACTGGGGAACTGATCTATCTGGCTTTAAAAAATAATGCATCTATTTTAAATATGTTTATATAATTTAAATAAAATATATGTATAGAAATTTTCACCTGGTTTATTTTTCAGATGGATCAGTATCCTGATGTGGTTCACAGTTCATCCACACAAAGAGCTGCAGACACAGCTAAGGCTTGGTGTGCTGTGTTGCAAGGGCAGGAACAAGGAGCGGGTAGGAACCAGTAATACAGCAAAGGCTTCATGTCATCAAGCCACAGCCTTATTTACGATGTGGCTGCTTTTGCCTAGACTAGGAAAGAAATTAATTTCAGTTCTTTACATTTGTGTTAGCTCTGCAGAAGAGACCTGTATCCTCCCTAAGTCCATTTAGTAACCATGACTCAGTGTGATTCCTTTATTGCAAAGCCAAACCAAAATTCCAGCACACTTATACAATAAACTTTCACCATATCTTAATTATATATGGGCACACTGTCCACTCAGAAAAACAGGTCAACGTACATGATAAAAATCTCCAGCGAGTGCTAACTAGACAGAATTCCTAATTTTAAAGATTTGCATCCATTTGAAATTTCCCTGGGGTTTGTCTTCCTAATACCCCAGGTTCACCCACACATTTCCTGTCCTCACCGATGGAGCTGCAGGCTGCATGAAGGAGAGACTGGTTCTGTGCAAAGGTTTAAACCTCTACCCTCAAGAGTTCTCCAGCTCCAAGGAACTTAGCCTAAGCCTTTGCCTTTTTACACACAAGCCAGTGTTCAATATAAATGAGGTCGGGCTTAATGAGTACAGGCTCTGGTGTGAGGTTGGCTGTCAGTGCAGACACAGGTTGATGTCTCTGCGCCAGGCTCTAGCACTTGTGTCTGAGCTGGCAATGCCCTTCCAGCCGTTACACAGCTATGGCCTGTCGGTGACTGCTATTCCTTCCCCAAACAAGAGCTTAATTACACAGTCTCAGACCAGTAAAACACTTTGTTGCTAAAATATTTTTTTGTTCAGAATGGTCTGAGGATGTGATACTATCTATTCTTCTCAGCCATTTCAGCCTTGGTGCTTCAGAGGAAATCCTATCAAACAATTAATTTAGTCTAGCCAAAATCAATAGTTTTGCAAGTCTAGATCCCAGATCTCAGCCAAGCCTTACAAAAATACCTTACATTTCACGCCCTGTGGTACCATGGATCTCATTGAGCAAAGATGCGTTGCTGGTGTGCCTCGGATTTTCAACAATGTTCTAATGAAAAGAAGAAAAGGCCTTGTTGCATTTTCACCACATGTCCTACAGTCTCACCTTTGCAACACAAAGATCCTCTCACACACTAACAAATACAGCCCCTCACTGAAAGACTTCAACAGACAGAAACAGGGAACAGAAGGATTTTGTGAGGTAGCAAAGAACCAAAAAGATTACATAAAAAATTTAACACAGGATGGGTAAATTGAGCCAAATCAGTCCACATCTGAAATAAGATACAGTCTCTCCTCTCTGTACCAACATTTCTTGAGTAGTCTTACTTGAATAATACAGATCCCCAGCCCTACTAAAGCCGAGAAGGTGTTTTCAGGGCATTGAAAGCACATCCTCCTCTCTCCATTTAGCTCTACTTCAGCAACCATGGGGCATGCCTGAATGATCAAATGCAGACAGGTGTGTGCTAGTTCCATCTGCAATACATATTACCTACATTAATGTACAAAGGTTTCCTTCCTAATAGATCCTCCTCTAAAACTATGTTTTAAAGTTCTTTTTTTTTTAATTGTCAGAAATGTCATCTTCTTTATTACTTCATGACCCTCTTGACTCAGTAAGAGTAATTCCAAGGCTGTGCAATGAACCAGAGAAAGAAATTATAACCCAGAAAATACTATGGGTTGGGGTTTTGAGGATTGGTTTTTTTGGGTTTGTTTTTCTTTTTTTCCTGAAACAGTTCTAGTTCACTGTGTGGACCCAAATGTGACCTGGCACAAAGAAAGGCACAATACACATCCAGGAGGTCTCTTCCTTTGGGAAGAATTCCTAGCTTGGACCTAGTGTTAACAGAGCTTGACAACTTTTAGACACCACCTAGTTTGGCATTTTGCTGGTTTTAAGCATGAGAGTTACAGAGAGCTGCCTAAATATGAACACTGGAAGGTGGACCTATTAACAGTTTATAGTAACAGCAGAGAAATTATCCCTCTGTGGTCTCCGGTGCCGTCCCTTCCCGGCCGTAAAGCAGCGCAAAGTGCCCCATAGCCCCACAGCACCAGGGATTCCTCCCGCGGCACGACAGCCGGCTAACTAATTTCCTAGACTTTTACCTTGCCTTGCCAACAAAGTAAAATGCAATCAATCACAAGCTGAATACTTCTGAATTGTCAGTATTTCTGTTTATCGCCCAGAAGAGCAGGCAGAATGTAAACACAAAAAATAATCTCCCCTCAAATTCTGGGTTTGTTTTTCTTTTCAACCAGCTGAACTACAATTTGTTCCTTGCGCTCAGAACAGCATTAGGTTTTGCCCTTTATTCTATTTTACAGGGCTTTTTTGGGTGAGGCAGAGGCCTAAGGCCACTGGTAGGAGGGGAAACATGCCCCGGGGTGAGAAGAATCACCTCAGAAAGCAGGTGTAGAGACCCGTTTTGCTCTTTATTCCATTTTACAGGTTTTCTTTGGTGAGGCAGAGGCCTAAGAACCTAGAGGAGAGGGGGTGAGCAGAATCACCTCAGAAAGCAAGCGGAGAGATCGCTTTGCTCTTTATTCTATTTTACCGGGTTTTTTGGTGAGGCAGAAGCCTAAAGCCACTGGCAGGAGAGAAAACATGCCTGGGGGTGAACGGGATCACCTCAGAAAGCAAGCGGAGAAATTCCCAAAGGAGCGGAGAGACCGTTCCCCTCAGGGCCGAGGGAGCCGGGATGAGCGGCCGGGGACTGGGATCCTTCCCCACAGGTGAGCCCCCGGCACCGCGACCCAGGCGGCGGGGCAGAGCCGACCCGGCGCCCGCTGAGGCGACCCGGGGCAGGCGGCCCCTGAGGGGAGCGAGGAGCCCTGGGGCGGGCGACCCCTGAGGGGAGCGGGAGATCCGGGGCGGGCGGCCCCTGAAGGGAAGAAGGTGCCCCGCGACGCCGCGGCGCCCTCTGCCAGGGCGGGAACGGGGCCGCCGGGGGTGTGGGCGGCCCGGGGCCGGCCCGAGGAGGAGGAGGGGAGCGCGGCGGTGGGGAGGGGAGGGCCGTGCCGAGGCCGTGCCGGGCGGGCGACACCTGGGCGGCTGCGCTGCCTCTTCCTCCTCCCTCTCACGTAGGTTTCGACTTTCTCCCCCGCCCGGAAACTTAGTGGAGGAAACCGCGTTATTGCCGCCGTCG
>VYZM01008958.1:3134-29243 GCA_013398915.1 Dromas ardeola
AAACCCGCCTGGACGTGTACCTGTGCAACCTGCTCTAAGGTGGCCCTGCTCTGGCAGGGGGGTTGGACTAGATGATCTCCAGAGGTCCCTTCCAACCCTATGATTCTATGATTCTATGATTCTGTGAAGACCGGCTGAGAGAGTTGGGGTTGTTCAGCCTGGAGAAGAGAACGTTCTGAAGACACCTTGTAGCAGCCTTCCTGTACATAAAGGGGACCCACAGGAAAGATGAGGAGGGACTTTTTTTCAGGGAGTGTAGCGATAGGACAAGGGGTAACAGTTTTAAACTGAAAGAGAGTAGATTTAGTTTGGATATTAGGAAGAAATTATTTATTGTGAGGGTGGTGAGGTACTGGAACAGGTTGCCTGGAGAACTTGTGGATGCCCCATCCCTAAAGGTGTTCAAGGCCAGGCTGGATGGGACTTTGAGTAACCTGGGCTAGTGGAAGGTGTCCCTGCCCATGGCAGGGGGGTTGGAACTAGATGATCTTTAAGATGCCTTCCAACCCAAACCATTTTATGATTCTATGATTATATGTGATTATTGTGCTATGTTGATGTGATGATCCTAACCCTGTCCTGGGGCTAGCTTGGTTGGCATTTATCTCAGGAGCAATGCGAGTTCTGTTCCCTGCTGCCAAGTAGGATGCCCTCAGTCCTGCAGTAGATCACAGAAATTCAAAAATACTTAGTCGGCTTTGGTTGGTCGAAACAGACTCCATTTCCACAAGCCACACTACAGGTAGGTGCTTCCAGCATCATTTAAGCCCTGGTTTTATGATATCATATTGGAATTAGCAGACCATTTAAAATTCCCAGGTAAAGTTTTGGCAAATGCAATAGGACTGCTATTATATTAGTTTATTGTGGGTTTGTTTGTTTGTTTGTTTTTAAAACCTTAGGAAGGCCACAGTATTAATTCTAGGAGAATTCTCATCTTCTTCAGGAACTGAGTTGTGAGCTATTTTAGCTCATATTATCATGAAAAATGTATTGGTCACAATATTAAATTATCCTCAGTTGACCTTTCAGACCCGAGATACTCGGTAAGTCTTCTTCAGAATGTGCTGGATTCCGTTAGATACAAATAGTTACCTTTTTCCTTATATGTATGAAAAATGTCACTTTGTACAGTAGTCTCTCTGGTAATGACCCGATGAGTCAATGTAATTTTACAAAACATACAGAAATTCTGTTTCCTCAGTTAAAGGTGGAAAGTAATCACAGAAATTCTATCCCCTGGGACAGACATTTGTCTTCTTGATTCTCTTTAGAGTCTTCTATGTGCATTAGTGCTTCAAAAGTGGACATGGAAAAAATCATTTAAGAGTAGCCTCTTAGAAATCCCCTGTCATTGTTCCCTGGGAGGAAACGCAGTCTGCTCCATGCAAATAAAATGCCATGTGTTCTGAACTCCAACTCAAATGCCCCTCAGGATTCACAGAAGGTTCAAGCCACACATCTAGAAATCTGTACCTTATTGCTGGCTGTGTTGTTATGCTTACTCCCTTTTTCTGTTAGTATGATGACAATGGCTCTAGAGACAGACAGTGCCTCATAGTGTCTTTCTACAAGGTCAGCAATGCTCTTGGCAGTGAAGTGTCTGGAAACCACGTCTGTCAGTAGTCCTTACCTCAGTGAAGTGTGGTGGTGCAAAGCAGAGCTTGCTTGGGAAACTGGCTGTAAGAGCAGTTTTCATTCTTCATCTTGTAGCCACACGCAATGAAAAACCTAATGTTTTCCCTCGCTTATGTGTGACACTTGGAAAGTGTTTCAACCACTTCTGTGGTTGAAAAATGTCATGGAAGTTCAGGTTTCCTTCTGCCCTTGTTACATACTTACCAAACTCATACTGGTCAGGTTTTTACGCCTTTCTCCTATTCAGTGTCAAAATGTGAGGGAAATGGCCTAATGCTAAGATAATTTCTTCAGTGAATGTACTAAAAGAAAATAAACGTAATTAGCCACCTTTTACATAATGGGATATTCAGATGTGCCTCCCCCAGCAGCTTTTGAATAGAGCATATTCCTAATTAGCTAAGTCAGGACCTTTCTATGGGTGCAGACCAACTATATCAAAATGAGATATGATGGTTTTTTCTCAAATATGCACATTTAATTTTCAGTGTTGACATTCTAATCTAATAGATAAGCCCTGATCCAAAGCCCACTGAAGGTATTTTTAAAAATGCTATTTGGTGTGTTTTGAGTCAGCCTTATAGCATGCTTTACTGTCAGATATGAGTGAATATAGCAAGTAAAGCTAGCATGTAAGCAACCAACTTCTAAGCATTCAGTACAAAGATATTCAGGGAACGAAATAGTAATCACACCCTGTAAATATACAGCCTGTTTCAAAGGCTGTAAATGTGCAACTTGCTCAGTATCTGCAGGGTAAGGAGTTTAGTATGTCTTGTGTGTATGTACAGTTAGAAACCAAAACATCAACTTTGTATCATTTTTAGTGATTTGAAGTCACATGAAGTGAGCAAAGCAGTTGTAGCTAGTTTACTGAGAACCTAGAAAGGGCTGAAGGAAAACCAAGGATTCCTAGGAATTGGTGGGGATTGCAGAGAGCAATATTAAGAGTGTGAGTTGCAGGATTTCTAAGGTAAGGGTTGTGGGAGCAATAACTGGATGTGTAGTCTCCTTTACTCTTCATCCTTCCTTGTGGATGTCACATCTGTTCATGCAACCTCTTCCAGACAAAGGTTGAGACATTTTCTGTGGAAGACACCATGCTGCCCACTGCTTTTGCGCTTCCATGGGGAACCTGGTTCTGATTTGAACTTCTGCATAAATCTAATATGAATAACCCTGTTTCATCATCTCCTTTGCTGACACTTGTATCAGTACTAAAAGTGTATAAACAATGCAAAGTAGCCAATAGTTAAATTATTATTATAATTTGCACATAATTATTGGCTGGGATGCTGGTAATGGTGAAATCCATCGGGCTTTTTTGCACTCATTATATTAATTGTTATTTTAAAGACAACTCTCTTTTCTTTTTGTATATACTTGTCATTATCCATTATGACTGAAGGCAATAGTCAGTTAGCCTTCCTATTCTAGTAAGCAAGGAAAAACTAATCCAGAGAAGTCTTCACTGCAGCAGAAAGACAGAGATTAATATCAGGACCCACAATTTCTAAAGCAATTTACTATGTGTGTTTTATTTATATAATCTTGTGGCAACATTGACTGAAATGTTTATTTACCTCAAGAGAGTTTTCGTAACCGTGAGTTAATGTGATTTGGATGATGGAAATCACTAAATGATTCATAGAATTATTACTACTAGTAAATCACTTAGAGCTTTCTTGACAGAAGGGATGGTTGCCTTTATTTCAAACAGTTCTTTATATCTTTTTAGAACATATGACTGAGCATGCAGACTAACATACTAAGTGTTAGTGATTACACCTACTTTCATAGATTATGAATAGGTTATTTTCTTTTCAGCTGCTTAATATTTTAGATGAGTTTCTAGGAAGCTAGATGATGATCTAAGAACATGGTAGTAGGGGAGCCTAAAAACCCTGAGGTAGAAATGAAACACTAGAAATCTGTTGTGTAGAATTTGCTTCATTGCCCTATATGGCACTGAACTCAATCCCTTCTATAATGCAATTCAGTTTAAAATTTGCAATATTCAGAGAAGAGCTATTAGTCCAAATCCACATCTCTTATTCAGAAGGAGGGAGATAGATACCTGGAAAATGCAAAAGGAAAAATTAAATAACTGGAATACAAACTTTACGTTAGAGTTATTTTTACCCACCACAAAAAGGATATCACCCTGCAAAACAATGAGGTGGAAAACTGTCTGAGATGAGGGCATCTGCGCTTTCTGTGTTCTAAATTTTCTATGAAAACAATAAATTGACTTCTTACACCAGCCTGATAGTTGATACTAATTGGCAAAAATCCACCAACATCAAGCAAGAGTAAGTTTAACAGTTGTAGGATTTTGTGTTTGTTAATCAAAGGCCCAAAGGCCCAGAGAGCCCAAACTAATATTTTTGTATTACAGATAAAACGTGTCATTAAATAATTGAGTGCATTTAAGGGTCTTTAGTTCTGTTCATGCTCAGCACTTCTCAGCTGTGGCTTATCTTTCCAGGGGGCTGAACGTCATTTATTTTAAAGAACTTGCTGTACCTTCTTGTGCCACGTGCTCTACAGTTAACGAATAGACCCCAAAATACAACCTTATCCACTGGTTAATACAACCTTATCCACAGCTGGTAAGCAGGTGAATTGAGTCTTTGTTGGTGCTCTCCTCTTTTTCAATGCTGGGCTTTGGGATATTCTACTCTAGATGCTGCTCAATTATTTGCTGCGTTTTTTTCTATATATCTGTATTCCATTTATGCTGTTTCAGTGATTCCCTTTCATAACACAAACTGTGAAAAGAGGTCACAAAGTCTCTGGGGCAGACGCCAGATGTCCTTATTGTTACTACAAAATATTTGCCTTTTCTTGAAAGCTGTATATTTATAAATACTTAAAAAGCATAGAATTCATTCAGAATATTGCTGAATCAGACTATATAAATATGGATTTTAAACAAACGCTGTGTAGGTAATATATATTTACATTCAAACTCCCCTTTCTCTTTCTCCCTGCACACCTATAGTGTGGAAACAAAGAGAGAGATAAATAAATCAGTTAAATGAATAAACAAAAAAACTAAGTTACATTTTTTTGAGAATTTATTCCACACAAACAGACGGAGATGTCCTTTATAATATACACATTTTTGCTCAGATACTGAGGTAAGAATGGATTTTATCTGAGGTACAAACTATTAACTAAAAGCAAGTCAATAACAAGAATGAAGAAACAGATTGGCCATTTGTGTATGCTAACATTAAATCCCATAATTTGTACAAATACGAAGCTTCCCTTTTTCAGTTGGAAGCATGGGACTTACAAGCAGTTCTTCACATAGCAGGAAACCGTTCAGTTTTAAGGCTGAAGGAGACTACCATAAAAGACAAATAGGTTAGTAAGGATTTATTGAATTTGTTCAAGTGAAAGCTGCTATTCTCTTTGGGTTTTTTGGGGGGGTGGAGGCACACATGACTGTAATGTAAAGTAAAATGGTGCTTTTTCACATGAAAATACAGCTTAATAAACAATTGAACATTTACTTGTCTAGGAAAAATCAAGACTTTTTCTTAATTTGTTCTCAATATACATTGAGCTTGGAAAAAACAAGAGTCTACTCTGAAGGATCTTGTCTATTTGGGCATCCTCAGCATGGACTCCAATATAAATACGTTACGTGTTTGTATTGTATATACAATACAACAATGTGTTGTGATACACATTTGCACAGGATGCAGCTGATGAGAAATGTAACACAGCTTAGCTAGGTGGCACAAGCCAAATAGCAAACTTTCTTCTGCCCTTAAAATTTAAGAGAGTTTCAAAGTTCAGAAAGAAAAGAACATCTCCTGGCATTGTTCCAGGATATTTGACACCACTTTAGGTGCTGTGTGTGCTCAGCTCATGTTTTGAAGCTTTTCTTCTACCCTAAAGGCCTAGGAATGTAATAGAAATGTGAGAACAAAGATTCTGATCTCACCATGTGCCTCCAGAAACTGTAGATGAAGGCAAAGAACTTTAATATCTATGTCTTACTCAACCTCTGCCTAACTCATTAGAATGAATTTCTAAGTTCTTAGCAGTGTCACTGTGTAATTTTTTTCCCCCTAAAACTTACTCTTTCATGTAACGGAACTTAATTTTTATTGGAGAGTATGCATTAAAGATGCAGAAATATGGATGGCTGTGAGAGGATTATAACTGTATTATTATTTCCAAAGGACAAGTTGTCACTGCAAAGGTCTAATCTCCTGTTTCATCCATATGTGCCAAGATGTGGTAAACACATTCACTGTGATCGATTTACAGGTAAATCCAAGCCTTGCTGAAGCTGTCCAGTTTTAAAATTTTGGCTTATCCATTGATATTTATATTTGCAAATATCTATTGTGTTTTCAAACTTCAAAACCACAATAAAAATGCAATGCAACTACAGCAATTCATAAGAGTAAAAGATTAGGTTAACAATTATCCCTGTCTGTGTAAGGATCTTCAGAGTTTGAGGAAAAATAAGAAGGTCCTTGAAAAGTTTTAAGGAGCATATAGCTCTGGTTTCCCAATAAAAACTTCATTACTTCATTAATTAAACATTATCCTGGTTTGTCTTATAAAGAGTCCTCAGGACATTCTTTAAGTTAAGGGCTGTTGGGAGTGGGTACCACCTCCAGCATCTTGGGAGTCCAGGGATTCGTCCTGCCCAGATTCTGGAGCCCAGCCCAGTGCACATAGGGATCCAGGGGCCTCCAGCCAAAGTCAATGGATGTGACTGCTGCTTTCTCATTTGCAGGTTCAACCAGTGGTGAGGCTGAGTGTGAGTCTGTGCACACACATGCACAGACAGACAAAGGATGCAACTGGCTACGCAGACTGCCACGGACAAGGTGGTGCCTTCAACAGCACCCCCATATAGGACCCACATAACTATAGACACCAAATTGCCCTCCTCCTTTTCAGCTGGTAAGGACTGAAGTTCACTAGTGAAAGCACACACAGCACACCCTGGATTCACAAGCATACACATATTCACAGATCCCCTGACTACCATCACGGCCCCTCTGTCCATCCAATACCACTGCCCAGATCCTAGGCCCTCTTAATCATTCCATGGGTCTCACCAGCTTGGTACTTCTGATCAAACAAAAGCACACAATCATCTTACAGGCACCCCACACTCACATTTCCTCCCACATACCAGCATGGACGCTCCACGCACACGATACCCCAACCTGGACCTAGGGCCTTCTACTCACCATCTAGTCCAGCTTGAAGTTTGCTGGTGAGTGACACACACACCCCCTCGCACACCAGGTTTGGTGAAGATATAGAAACTCTCTCCCCACACTGGAGCCAGCACCAGGCACACAGACTGTGACCCGCAGTCCTGCTTCAGCCACTGGCACTGAACTCCTCCTGAGCTTACACCCCTGGTCTGACTTCAGTTGCTGACCCCAGATCCACTCACACTGATCACGCCAGTTGCTGGTAGTTAGTCCTTGCAGCCCTCATATACACAAAATAGAGATGAAACTACACAGAGACATAGTTAAGAAAATATTTAGAAGATAGGACAGACTGTGTGATCAGGTGCGGAGCTCAGCCAGGCAAGTGTACTGACCAGCACAGTTTCACACCTTTGTACCCCTTTCTGTCTATTCCCCTCTTTGTTCCTCCCTGATTCCCTTCATCTCCACATTCTTTTATCAGTTCATATGCTTCCAACACCCCCTCTCAAATATCCCAATTGTTCCTTTTGTTCCCCCTTCTTATGAGTGCCAAAGTCCAGGTTAGACTTTTTGAACACCATGCCTAGAGTTTCGTAATGGTCCAACCATTAGTCACTGGGGCCTTTTGGTCTTTGCCGTCATCTCTGTTATCCTGTGTCTACCAGGTTTGTGTCTCTGTGTATTCTTGTTTAGTGCTTCCTCCTTTATATGCCCTTTGCATTGAGAAGGTCCTTGGTTGGATAACTTTAATGAAACAGATGCATTCACCTTCCATATACCCTTACACTTTGTGGAGAAACAGAACCTACAGATAGGTGAAAACCAGACTATTACATGTCATCACATATAGGGAAATGAAGCATATTTTATTTATGATGTCTCAGGTGTACCTGCTTGAGATTAATACAGATAAATTAATATGGATACACTATCAATGTCTGAGACACACAAATGTACTGCATACCTTTGGAAGTAACTCAGAAAAAACGTTTTCCCAATCTGACTTGACTCACAGGACATACAGTTCTTCAAGCAGTGGTCAAGGTGTGTCTCTGAACATATTACAATATTGCAAAATTTATCATAATATAGGCCAGGCATTCCATATTTGATTTTTTTCACATATTTTTCACTCACCAGAAAAATACTCCAAATTTAAAGGAAACACGCTTAAGAGTTTTCAAAGTTTTCCTCTATCAGCAGTTGGTGAGCTGTTAAACTACGTAAGCATAGGTGTTTTCTGCCACTGTAGATGCCCTAGGGTATTGTCCAGCCTCAAGATGCCCATGAAGAGCTAATGGTACTCTGGTAGTATTGTGACATATTTGCCAACACCACGTGGATGTCGAACGTACAAAGTCACCAGGCACCTATATTTAAGCATTTGAACATCTCAGTTTTCAATATCGAACAAAGCAAGAATGATGAATAGCTGCCAAGGGCATTGGGTAAAGCCTAGTATTTTTCTTATCCCATAATCTTTTTTGAGATTTCACATTTTTTTCTTCTCACAGCCTAGCTGGAAGCAATAATGTACCACGGATTTCCACAAAGGGACCTATTTAAAAAAGAAGAAAAAAAAAAAGGTAGAAATGTGCTGTTTAATCTATATCTTGACCTTGATTTTTTTAAATCTTTTTTTTCACTATGATTTATCTCTCACACAGAATGACAGTATGTTTCTAAGGAAAAAAAGTTATTTGAAAGTACTGAAAATGGATTTAACAACAACGTTACAGCATGTTTGCCAACAACTTTTGACCTGGAAAAGTTATCTGAAACCACAATGCTCCTTTAAATAGCTTCAATTTAGATAAACTGGCCTTACTGTTTAGGAGCAACTATAAAACATTTGCAGGGACCTTTTTCATTCAGTTCCTGAGCTGTGTTCTGATGGATATCTGCTGATAAGAGTTTCTCCCTGTTGTGGGGCATTCATGGCTTAGTGATGCTGAATGACCCCATGGCTGAGCAGACCTAACAGTTTTTGGGTGCAGAGCAATACAACAAGGTTAGAAAGGGGGAATCACGGTGGCTCAGTAGTTCCAAAGTTATGACATATTAGAGACATTCTTCTCATGCATATGCCTTAGCAGGGTACTTTGGGCATATATATGCTGCAGACAACGTATGGTCATTTATGGAGTTTGCACATAGGACTTCTAGAGTTAAGAAGGGCTCTTATCTTTCGAGTTTATGCATCCAGATTGCCAGCACCTCAGGTAAGGTTGCTCAATAAAAATGTGCACTTCTGTGTTTGTGTAAAAAAGACCTTAGTTATTTAATACATATTGCTACAGAATGAAGAGAGTCTGTGCTGCTGCAGAAAGACGGAATAGAACTCTTCAGTGGGATTTCTTCTTGCTTTTATAATTGGTAATTTTTGCATTAATATAAATTCACTGATCTCAGTTTCTTATTTATAGTAATCAAAATGAGAGAAGGTTTAGGTCGCTTCTTATACGAAATGTCTCAATATTATGAGTGTTTTTCTTCCACTGCTTTTTAATTTAATAGCTGCATGGATGCTTGAATACCTCATAGTCCTGTTTAATTTCATCTTTTTTGTCTGATGCAGTTTTAGGATTTAGAGGAAAGGATCATCATCTGATTTTGAAAAGGATTTAAAAGTCATCCCCCTCTGTCTTTGCCAGAGATAGAGAAGCTCCTTAGAAACGTGGGTGTCTGTCATGTAGGCACAGAAAGAAAAAAGTGAGTACAAAGTGGTGATTATTTCTTTTTAATGCTTTGAAGCTCTCACTGTTAGCAACATACAGGCTTCCTCTTGTTGTTAGCATGTCTGCCTTTTTTATTTGAACAGTTTGTTTTACAGAAATAGATCCAGACTCAGAGCACATTTCTTAATCATCTCTCATTTTTGATACATATTAATGCCAAGTCAGACATAGTATTCTGTCACCTTTAATACCGTAAGTTATTTATGCAGAAATCATGAATCAGAAAAAAATGAGGTTGTAGAGTTTGATGTTTGTATCAGTGAAACTAATGCAGTATCAGGCAATACTTCCTACACAGGTATTTTTCACATCTCTTTCATTTTGGGGCATTGCTCCTCTTTATTTTACAATTGAAATGCTTCATTTTCTATATAATGAACAACAAGATTGAAAGTCGAGTGTGGTGGGAATTGGTGGGAATGAGCACTATAGATGGGTGAGGCTATAAACAAGGAGCTGATCACCTAACCCAAGCAAATTTGTACATGTAATCTGGTGTCTTTTCATTGGTGGTTGAGTTGGTATCTGAATACGATGTATTATGAGATGAAATTATACTCAGGAACATTTAGGCTAAAATAACAGAGAAAACTGAAGAGTGGCACATGCTGTGGAAACTAGCAAGAATGTCAGACCTCCATTTATTTAAAAGAATGGACAAGGAGCTGGAAAGGGCTGTAACACCTCAACATTCAGGGAAGGTATGGACAAGCTGACATTCATAAAGTTTTCCAGGTCCAATTGCATTTTTCTCTGCTCCATATACTGCAAATGTATACTCCCCTGTACTCTGCATTTGAGAAATGAAACTATGAGAGGGAAAAGGCAGTGCATTCATTGGAGCGCAAGAATTAAAGTCAAATGCTCCAGCATACTCTCAGACTGACTTACCTCTACAGCTCTGTGCAAATCATTACCATTTCATATTTCAGTGAACCTGTCGGTCCTTAAAGACTGCAGTATTTGCCCATATCACAAAGGTGTTGCATGCATTCATTTGTATGTAGAAAATATTTTTTGCAGATAGTGCAGCTATTATCTTTGCTTAAAAATGAACCCGGTGTGTAGCTTTGAGAAAGAAAAATCTTTCTGATCAAATCCCCCAGGGAAATTTTAAGTTCATGGTTTTGTTTTACCACTTTGATGCTTTCAGTACCTTTTCCAAAGAATTAAAATGTCTTTAACAATAAAAAATATCTTCATCACTCTGGAATGCTGACAGTAGTCGTGATTTGTTTGTAGTGATCTCATGGACTACGTTTTTTGTATTTTAAATTAATGTAAAGTTGATGTGTTCTCTTTGAGCAAAAAAAAAAAGAAAACTTTCATTATGGCTGCAAAAAAAAAGATCTGTGTTTGTTTATGCTAAGCAAAATCTCCCTCAGAACATGTTACTTCCTTTAGTACCCTCCCAGGATGCCCTATCTTTTCCAACATAGAGCAAGATGTGTCTTATATTGTACTTTGTATTGTAACATGCACTTTCCTGATGATTAATGACATACACATAATAATTATTAGAGTGTAATAAATTAAAGTTTAATATTATAGAATTTATAAAGCTTTAAAAACATAAACTAATAACCAGACATAATGTCTCCTAGATAATTGCCAGTTGTATTAAATCTTAATCACAACAACATATCTGTAGTATACACTGTTATTTCTTCTCTGCAAACAAAAGCCGATAGAGACAGAAAGTCATTTCAACTCAGTAGCGTGCACCCATAATAACCCATGTGTCCACATTATCATGTATACCACCGCCAAGGGATTTTTATACCTTCCTATGATGCATTTGGCATTGACCACTGTCAGAAATGAGGTCCTGGCCTCAATGAACTTCAGGTCACGTACACCTTCACGTGGAAAATAAAATAGAGTTCCCTGAGCTAGGTCTATTTCTTACATTAGATAATTCTGAGGTCAGTTTATGACAACAGTGGACTCGGCCTGGTGTAAAACTGCAGAGATCCAAAGGAAGTCAGAGTCAAACTGTAGTGCTTTCTGTTGGTACTTCTTCACTATTTTCATTGGAGATAAGGCTGGCATGAGAATCAGGACCCCCCCAATTTGAATCTTTTCACATATTGTCCCTGCCCATGGCAGAGGGGTTGGAACTAGATGATTCAAGGCCAGGCGGGATGAGGCTTTGAGCAGCCTGGTCTAGTGGGAGGTGTCCCTGCCCATGGCAGGGGGGTTGGAACTAGATGATCTTTAAGGTCCCTTCCAACCCAAACCATTCTATGATTCTATATTCCCAAGAAAAGATCACGCAATGATTTCTGATTTTTATACTATGCGTTGAGTTTTGATACTGAGCCAACTGTTCCCTAAGAAAATTTTGATCAAGAGTAAAATGACTACATCATATAACAAGAAGCATAAGAGAAAATACTAATAGTTTATGATTATTTTATAATATTTTTTTCTGAAATTACAGATGAAGCATTCTCATATCTCCGAGTGGATATAATTAAAGTCTGCAAGCCACAGTAGTCAAAATTATGATGCTTCTACTATTGCTATGAATTGAGTTTTGAGATGGTTTAATTCCTCATCTATATGCACAAGTAAAGATGACATTGGTGAAAATTATTCTGATAAAGAGATACATATAAGAGCTGAAACATCTTTTGTTTCATTCTATTACTGTTGGATTGGTGGACCTAATTGCTAAAATAATTTGCTAGGTGTTTGATATCCAAATGTTTGACCAGGTAAAGGTTACATGTGTCATTTAGAAAGTAGAAAGATAGCAGAAATCTTTTTATTTGAAAAAAAAAAAAAACCAACACAAAACCAAAATAGAGATTTTGAATATAACCTAATATTTTGGTCATTAGAAATGGGAAGATACAGATTTGTGAAGGCAAAGTCAAATAGATTTGTATATACAATAGAAACTCATTATCCAGGATGACCTTATTTAGACTTTCTTTTTACATCTGCAGTAATATAAGAACAAATAATTGTGGAGACAATTTATGTAGAGTTATGGATTCACTGATTCACCTGTAAATTATTCTAGTATTACACCAGTTTAACGTGGTTTTGAGGAAGACTTATAATATTTACCGCTGAGGTGTAATCAGGCAGTTACATATCCAAATGAGATAAATTGCATAAGCAATCATTGCGGATGTAAAAATGTGTTCATAATTTGTGTCTGTAATTGTGGGAACAGAAAAGGTAGCCCATACTTAAATATCCATCTCTATCTTCTGTATTTATACTCAAACCCAGGGCTAGATGATAGTTTGCAATTGCAAGACTGTAAATCAGTTTAAAACACTATGACTTTGGCCAAGAGGTTGCCACTTTACTGTAATCTTTTAATAAGAGTGTTACCTGCCAAGTTGAATTTCTGCTGTGATACCAGAAACAGTTCCCTGACATTGTGGTGTTCAGAAACAAAGTATAAATTAAATGAAAAGGGACACTGGTGATTTTCCAGAAGTGAAATGAAAATAGAATATGAATTAGCTATAGTTGTATACCTGGCTATAGTTATACCCTGGCTAAAGTTGCCATATGCTGGATGGTACCATGGAGAGGAAAAGGAGAAGAGAAGGAAGGGGAGGAGAGAGGAGAAGGGAGAGGAGGGGAAAGAAGGGGAGAAGAAGATAATTTCAGTAAAAGGGTTTTGACTCCGTGTAAGTCTGTTCCCTAACAAAGCTTTTCCCTTCGTCCTCTTCAGTGGGGACATTTCAAACCTTCACACAATTTCATGAACAGCTCCTGCCCATATATATAAGCAGAAGCTGTGCTGCTCACAAGCAAAGATCAGAACTCACTGGGATGATATCAACATTTTGTATATTAGTGAAGCAACAGTGACAAATTTGAAACGTAGTGCTTCCTTACTAGCTCATTAGCAATGAATCTGGATTATTAAAGAATAGTTTGATAAGAATATGACTATATTTGGATTAAATAAAAGTTTATAGAAGAAACATTTCTGATGGTTTATAGTTTCATCAATATGTTAATAGA
Source organism: Dromas ardeola (assembly GCA_013398915.1). Taxonomy (NCBI): domain Eukaryota; kingdom Metazoa; phylum Chordata; class Aves; order Charadriiformes; family Dromadidae; genus Dromas; species Dromas ardeola. The sequence continues at coordinate 16,708 of VYZM01008958.1, forward strand.
AAGTCAGCCAGGTGTACTATTATTCCTTCTATTGCCTTGAAAGTTATTCTTTCGAAAAGTTAAATCAACATTTCCATTTGATACTTGAAAAGCCCATAAAATTAGAAGAGGAGGAGACACAAAACTTGTATCCAGTTTACAAGAACATCTTGCCATTGATTTATGCCTCTGCCTTTTGAAAGTGTAGTTTAAAATCTGTCCTTGAAAACATGGATTATATCATGCTGCCAAGTATTTTCCAGATAGATTAAGACTGATATCTTTTGCCAGTATTATGAAATCAGTTTTCATTTCCTGAATCAACATATGGAAATATTAATTATTAGGGCAGTTTAAGATATGTAACCAGACTTGATATCTTCTATGACTTTTACAAGCACAGTCACAAATGAGCTCCCAAATTCCAAAAGAACAATTATTTCACCTTGCATCTTGCCTCAGAATAGACTTGCTTCTAGTATATTTCCTGTGCCAATGTTTAGTTATATAAAGATTTGTGTGTATACAGAGTATATACACAATATAAAGGTCATAATGTCTGTGTTTTTAAATGTTTTCTAAGTTAGTAATAGTATCTGTGAAGACGAAAAAATTCTAACCTCCTCCTAATCTGCAGCTGCTCCAGTTCTAGTAAGGAAATTCCCGGATCAGCTGAGATGAATAGTAATTGCAAAGACAACTAAAAAAATTCTGAGAGTTTAAGTTTTATAGACAGTCTAAATTGCTAATCCTTTCACATTTTTTTTCTTTATGATTGGGATAACAAGTTTGAATACTTTTTTTAGAAATTTTTTTTTTTACATTTTTTACATTATCATAAAATGTATTCAGAAAAGGGGTTAAATTTTGACATTTGTGATTACAGTAAAATGTTTGGGTATCTCCAAAACTAGACCAGCTTGAGCTAAGATTAATAGGTGCCTCCCAGGCACTATGATACAATTCTGGTGACACATGCCTCTTACTGGCTAAGCTTTTGTTGCGTATTATGTGTTTTCAAGATATAATCATATGATTTTCATCATGTGTCACAATTTCAAACATAAAAAGGCAGTGATATGTCATGGGAAATGTAACCCATTCACAGAGCTGTTTCTGTTTGAGAGAGTGAGGAAGAGAACTGCTTGAGTTATAACCCCTGTGAGACCCTGTGGCAGCAAAGCACGGACATGTTAATGCAGACTACAAAATAAAATATTTTCATTTATTCCAAAAAAACCCCAAGACTTTTCTCATTCTGGTCGTCCTGACCTACAGCATTAAGATTTTGATTTTCCTCTCAGGAAAAAGAGTTTTCTTGGAAAAATATTTGCAGAAACTGCATTTTCCCCTTTTAAAAAAAAGTTCCTTACCAGACTTTTCTGTGGATCAATAATAAACCAAATCCTTTACACAGTATTTTGAAGTACTTTGCTGCTGAATGTTGCATTTTTACATGAAATTTCATCAAGGTCCTGGTGGTTTATGACAACACGAGTTGCAGGACCAAGCCAAGTAATAGGAGCCAAATGGACCTGCCTAGGACGTGTGATGGAAGCTGTGCGTAATGAGGTCCAAAGTGAAAAGCAGCAGGCTCAGACGTGTTTCTAAGCCCTTGAATTTTATTTGCAATTAGTAACCGGACAAGATAATAGTGCCTGCCATGCAGTTGCAGGTGAGATTTGCCAGCCCCCACACGCACAGCTGTGCGGTCAGCCGGTGGTCGGATGAGAGACGTGGCAGATGAATGCTAATTACCAGACTTCAACCCACTATTTCAACTTGCTATAATAGGTCCCAGAGGCGCTAAGAAGTACCCGTATTTGCTTCTATCTTGTTCTGAGGAAAACTCCTTTTTTTTTTCCCCATTAATACAGACATATGACAAGTCTTGGCTACTCATTCCTCTGCTCGTCCAGGCCCTGAGCACACCCCTCTCTGGGCTGTGTCCCACGGGACCATGGGGGAGCTCATGACTACACTGTGGGGAAGCCATGGCCAGGTCTGACCTGGCCCAGGGAGGATCCTGCACCTGGGGTGATGGCTCTGCCATGAGGCAGCCATGTCCAGGCCTGGCTATGGCCCTGCTGACCTGTGGGCTGATGTCCTGGTCGGACCTCAGCCTGTCCCCATCCCCATGGCCATCCTGGGGATGCCCGACCCCGATTCCCCTCATCGGGCCTGATCCCGACCCACACCCATGGGGGGCCCTCGGGGCGCCCTGACCTCTCCCAGCTACTCTTTCCTCGGCAGCTGGAGCAAGTGCTCTGGTAGCATTAATGAAGCAAACCCCTAGTCTTTCCCTTCTCCTCAACAGAAAAAAAAACTTTTGTTGTTGTTGTTGTTGTTGTTGTTTTGCTGCATACTGCAGTTTGATTTGCATTTAAAACAACCCACAAACTGAAGATGTTTCTTTTTTGGCAATTAGTTATCCAATCTGCATATTTTTTCATCCCAGGACTCATATGCTACTGAATCTTGTACTGGTAATGCCCAAGAGTAGTGTGTTGACCATGAAGCACGCAAAACACTGTCCTGGTTACTGAAATGCACGGATCCCAGGGCCAGGATTTGCTTTTCAGACCTGTCAATTTATCATTGAAGCTTTAAGTTACTCTGAAATGAATCTCTTAACACAGCATAAAGCTGCTTGTTGACTAGTTTACACAAGGTATTATGCCATTTTTAAAGCCAGTTTACAAATTTAAGTTATGAAGCAACCTATTGATTCATATTTGAGTGCTATAAAATCAATCAGTGTAAACAGCTTCAGTAAATAATTTGGACACATTAAGAAAGCAAAGAGGAAGAAAACTCAAGCACTGACAACTGGTAAGAGGTATTATGCTAAACACAACATGAATTTAAACATCTTTCACAGTTTCTGTGCTTATAAACCACCATTTAGTGGTTAATATTATAAATTATTTTTCATGAACTTGAAGAAAGAAAAGCACTATGAATTTGTCAAAATTGATTTTTATGTGAGTTATGATTAGACAGGGAAATACTGCTGCTCTGTTACTGGAAGGACCCAAGCAAGAATTTTATATGATTAAAACCCTGATCATATAGTCAGTCTCCAATGTGTTATACCTATATTTAGAAGACTTATTTCTTCATAAATCTTCTGCATTTCTAGTTGTCTCACATAGACTTTCCAGACCTCCTGCGTTTTGTCATGGTAACAGCTTAATTTATCTCATTTCAACATGTGTGATGAAAAATTGTCACAGAACTCTACAGTGCCCCCAAACATTTGTTTGCTTTTGGTATTCTGTGTTTAAACCTGACACTTTAAAAATTTTTAAAGTTCTTTGTTTGATTTACTGAACTAAATTTATAGGAAGATCAGTTAAAACAGAAATTGTGAGGTAATTTTGTCCCATTTCCTTTCTAGATTTGGTAATATAAGCCGCAGCATGGTACATAGTACAATATTTTTAAATATGAGTTTCCAAATTTTTCTTGCTCAACAGACAAAAGATGGACTTTAGCACTCATTGAAAGTGTACTGGAACCAGGAGGTATCAGCCAGGCACAACAATTATCCAGATCCAGTCTAAACTAAACTAAACTAAACTTAGGAAGGTCTAGCCAGCAAAACTTGTGAAAAAGGAAGTTTTCTGTATGCGTTCAGCCCAGTGTCCAACATTTACAACAGACTTTGTTGATGAATCTTGCACTGAGTTCCACCTAAGTCTATATATTAATTTTGCATATGGCTACTGAAAAATACCTCCTTGAAAAAATATTTATTAAAAAGTAGATTTTAAACAGTTATATTTGCAGGAAGATGTATTTAGTCCAGGACAAACTGACTTTTAAAATGGAGCCTGCTCTTTGCCATTAGTAGGACGGGGTTTCTGGGAATACTCATTTGAATTATTTGATTAATAATTATTGGAATTAGTAGATTTTTGTAAAAGATTTCTGAACATTGGTGAAATCAAACTGAGCATATTCTTACCATGAAGCTTCAGTAGAAGAACTGCACTCAAACAGGGAGTGTTTTCAATGTGATGATGTCCACTGTCAGACATAGGTAACAAAACACTGACAGATTTGAAGAATGCAAAAGTCTGTGATTGTTTCCATGGGTATGGATGGGAATGCAGATCACAAAACCTTTCTGTGGTCTTTCTCTATCATTAGCTGTGCTTGTCAACAGCTTCTTCAGAGAAGAAAGTATGGCAAATTATTCTGGCAGAAGTGTTCACTACTGGTAGGGCTGATGCAAACATACATTAGACTTGATAGGAACCCTCACTCTTAGTCCCCCTCTTCCTCATTTCTTGAGTGAGAGCCATTAGCTTCTAACACAAGTGGAAGCTGGGTCAAAGCTGATCCAAAGCCCCAGGACAACTTCCAACTTGAGGGGAGAGAAGAACCCTTAAAAAGTAAAATCTGTTCATAATTTGCAAACAAAAAAGAGCAAAATGTGTCATGTTACTTGATATAAAATGTTGTCCCACTCAGTACTTAGCACAGATGCTCCCTAAGTGAGTCATTTGTGCAACATGCTATAAACACAAATCAGTTCAGTTCTTGGAAGAGAAAAACATAAAAAGGAACTTGAGCTTGTTCGCATTCACAAGAGATATCCCATTTCTATTTTGAAAGTTTGGCCTGTATGAGGTTAGCAGAATTAGGACCAAATTATAAGAGAGTTGTTTTTTTATTAAAGTTTGTCTTCGGTTAGCTACTCAGATTTGGAAGACATGCCTAAATGACTTTTAAAATATCGGATATATCCTTTAATTAAAATTTTGTCTAAATCTTTAATTGTCTGCTCATTTTTCTAGGCTTTGGTTCAGCAAAGCACTTGAACATGTGCCTGGTTTCAATCCTATTGAGTAGTCTCATGGTAGCCACCTGGACTATGCATGTAGTAATGAGTGTGCTTTAGAGGACATGTGTGCAATTATTTTGCCCAAAAGCACATTGTATAGAGGTAGCTACGTATCTCTTTTTAATTGATAATGTTCTTGCATTTTCTAGCTTATATTCTTTAATCATCCATTTAAAAATAGCACATTAAAATATGTTAAAGAAATGTTCGATCAAACTGCTGCCAAATCAGTTCTGATTAAAAAAATACATTTTTTTCCATCCAGCTGGAAAAGAGACACTTGAATTTGTGATAGTTTAATATTGTTTGCAAACAGTTTATTCTGAAATTTGCACATGTACTTAACAAGTTATGCTTTATAAAATTTGGAATGGTTTGGTTTTTTATTAAATATTAATTAGATCAGCTAAATGGATGGTAAAAAACAAGCAGACTTCTTTCTCCTGTGCTAACAAACTAACTATGGTTAATTTTTAACAGGTTAGTCTAGAGTGGCTAACTAGAAGCTGCTTTTGGAGTACCAAAACATTATCTTTTATGATAAGGTTAGACGCCCTAGGCATTTCCTTCCACAGAAAATTAGCTACCATTTTATCCCATTTTGAGAAACTACCATCCATAAAAGTTCGTCATAGTTAATGTTGGCACATGGATGAAGTTTTCTTCCTTCTGAGTACTTCCTATGATCTGCATCCTGTGCTTATGGAACTTCTCAGTCAGAAAAACCAGAGGGAGTAAACTTGCAGCCTCCTCACCCTCCAATAAAAAAAGCTAAAAAAATTTAAGATTTTACAAACTTTCAAAGTTACTAAATTCTGTACATGTAGAAAATTCACAGTTGGGTTTTTTGTTTGTTTTTTTTTCCTAAGGTTCCTATACAATCTGGTAAGTTATCGCACAGAGTTCTATGTTGAATTTGTGTCAACTTCAGTGTGAAATGCATGCACATTGCAGGATCTGTGCCACTGAACATTGGAACCTGTCCATGACCAGGGACTGATCTTTTGAGCTTTGTGCTTTCTCAGTGATGAAGACATATGTCTTTTTCACTCTGAAGCATCAGCTTGCTTTAGATCAACGGGGAAATCACCAACTTCAGGCAAAGTTGCCCTATCATAAAAAGAAGTACTGAGTGAGTCTCCTCAAAGAAGGCTCTCAGGCTTTGGAATTTGCTATATCAGCACTTGACTGAAACAGCTGAGTATCTTCAGGGTGTGCAGCCAAACATACGTTTTTCCTTGGGCATTCGCAAATAGTTGGTATGTATGTATTTGTGTGTGTGTGCGTGCACACACAGTTGCTGGAGAATGAAGAGGTGGTTTAATTTCTTTGAGTTTGGCAATGCATAACTTTGAATTGTGCCATTGTTTTTTAGGTCTGAATAAAGTTTTTATTGAATTATTAAATTACATTGAGGTGACTGGAGGCCTTTCTAACATTTTGAAGTAATTAAAATACAGAAGACAAATAAATGCTAAAGCTTTCTCTAATTTCAGTTCACGACATATTCTCATTGCTACCTGTTATAACTGCAATCCCTTTCTGCAAAGTTAACATCATAGTATAGCTCACAGAATTCATGCATCTCACAAATAACTCTGTAAGTGGTGTATGCTATATTTACTATAAGAATTGAAATCGCAGAGGTTTCTGAATCTGACAAAAACTCACATTATATATTTTCTTTCTGCTAAGTTGAAATACAGTAGGCCATTTTCTAACACGTTGTGAATGAGAAATATGCCGATAAAATAAGCCTACTATGCTCGTCTTCAGAATTCTAGAATAGACTGCTGCTAAATGTAGTGAAGGTAAGAAATGAAATTAAAGTTTTTTGTTTCATATAGGTTGATACCAAACTCCTAGAAGTGTCACTTAATTGACCACTGTTGAAAATACTGATAACGAATCAATGGCATTGTTTTAATAGTGGGAAGCAGCAGGTAAAAGTGAGGGGGTAGGAAATCTGTATTATTTTAGTATCTTGAAAGTTGGTTGCTAAGCATTGGCATGAAACCTAGAATGTATTTTATACCATTCAGAGCAGAAAAAGAAAGAAATAAGAAATTGTATATTAAAGAAAATGCAGCTGTTGTTTATACAGTCACAATTATTGGAGATGACCTGAAGATTTTAAGCTTATCAGAGCTTGGCCAAAAAAGTGGATTGCAAGATAAGAAAACAACTCCTTTACAGGATCTTTTAGCCCTCGGCAGTTCTATGAGTCTACGACTGGAGTAAGGGGTGGTGGTAGAAATAATGGGGATAGTTAATTGTTGTGTAAATGATAGTTACAATGAAAACATAAGAACTTATTCATGATTTTCACATGCTTCAATTTCAGAACAAGTCAACCAGTACTTGTCCTGCCCTGGGAAAGACCCTTCAGATACTTCCTCATAGCTTTGGAAAACGCAGAGAAGAGGAATCATGACTGACATTGGAAAGAAGAGGAGGAAACAACTATTCACTTTTTCTCACAGCACAGGCACTAACAGACATGAAATTAAATTATGGGGTAGCAGGCTTCAAGCAAACAAAATAAGTTAATTTTGTGTTGTACTCTTAATTAAGCTGTCCAACTTATTGCCGCACGGTGCTAGTGGTGCCAGAGGGATTGATGAGTTCAAAAAGCAGTAAAAGAAATTCAGAAAAGAATTGAAAACAGAACCTCTGTGTCTGGAAGTCCCTAAGTCACAGACTGGGAGGTTATTTGGGGAAGTATCCCTTATGGTTGCCCCATGCTTATTCTCTTTCTCTGGACTTCCATTATTAGCCAATACCACTCAGGTTCCTGGGCCAGGTGAAGCTCTGATTTGACCCAGCATGGCCATTCATATGTTCTTTTGTATTATAAGAGTCATTATGTTAACTAAACATGTGATGGGACAAGATTTCAGTTTAGGTTTGTTCTGGACTAGACAATGCTGCATTAGAGCAATATGTTTTTTACAGACCTCACTGTTAATTCTGTACATTTTGATTTAAGAAACTCCCAAGAATATGAATCAGAACACTCTACAAATTGTATTTTCTTTATAGGTCCATTATACGGATAACACAGGGAAAGCTGAACACGTCTTTCTGTATAAACCAAGGAAATTAAATGCAGACTTCTGCTGTTACAGCACATTCGTACCCTTACATTATTATTTGAATAGATAACAGATAACTTCTTGACTGTCACAGACTGCTTCCATTGGAAAGGTAGCACTTGATGCAAGCTACGGCTCCAGTTCAGAATCAGATCCCTGTAGGCAGGAAGAACTTAATCCAAATCTAAAGGCGAGCAGCAAAATTCAGTGACTGCTAGTTCCCCCTACCACAAAGTGAGAATTACAGGAATTACTGTACAGTGTAAGTACTATTTCATTACCTATAACTGGCCTGAGTTGCCCCACAGAGGTTGAAGTCCCATGTAACAGGCTGATGTGGGGTCATCTGTGGGGTCATCAGCAAAAGTTTTCTCCCAATCTCTGAGGTACCAAAATCTAGAAAAAAATAACTCCAATTTTGCCTAAATAGTATCAAAACTTCTAGTGAATACTGCCAAGTTCAAAGACCTTGTTTGATCATGGCAATTCCACACTGTGGAAAAAAAAAAAAGAAAAAAAAAGAAAAATAGCCCTCCAAACTTCCCTATCACAGTTTCAAATTTGCTGGTTTTGGATTAGGTAACTGCCTCTTACACTTTGTAGGTAGAGCAGGGAAGCACAGCCATTCTCATGATGCATTTACAACATTTTTTTGGAGGGGGGAGTAAACATTTCTACTCTTTTCAGTGTCTTTTTCAGGAAAAATTATTTCGACCCTACTTTCTTTTCTTTTCTTTTTCTTNTCACAGAAACCACTTAGATAATTAAGTATTTTTCAAAAACATGAATTCTTGTCCACAACTGTGCTATATACACCTGTGTCTTCTACTCTCACTAAGTGAACTTACAAGAACTGTTCCACAGAATCACATTATTATATTTTTATTATTTTGTTTGTTACTTTGCATGGTAGCTTAGCTCTATGAGCTATAGTACTGTGGGTGAGAAGTGATAAAGGCCCCACCTATTCCTTCTTCTGCCTCTTTATGGGTGGATACGTGCAGGGAAAGTGTAGAGGTGGCAGAAACAGTAATGCCTCTTTTCTTTGCCACATCCCAATTCTAAAATCCAACAAAAGTGCACAGGAATAGCACAAGACAGAATTTTTGGTTTTAATCCACCTCACTCTATGAGTATTTATAGCTGGATTGTAATTTTTTCCCCCAAAAATGTAACACAAATTATTACAAAACAGGGCAAAGAAATAGTAAATTGAGTATTGTTGACACCCTAAAGCACACTTGCTAGTTTTTCCTTATGGGCTAGTCTGTTTGAGTTTTTACAGCATATATTCACTAAGCACACATATTATCTCTGAATCTATCTTTGATGGTATTGGAGTTCTTCATATTAGATCAGTTAATATTTCAAAACTGTAGTTACCCGTGGAGGCTGGTACAATTCATTTCATGCATTTACTGCCCATTAGCATGTGCATGAAGCACTTTCTTGCTGCTTGTATCTGTAATGAATATTAAACCATCTCATCTACTCATAATAATATAATGGGTCCTGTGATGACAGACTCTGTTTGCATGGGAAGCAGATGTTGGTGTTTACCTAGATGTAATTTACAATGATGAGTGGTGGTGAGTAGGGTTTTTTTTTCCTGCCAGCACAATGCAGTCTATGTTAAGCTTCTGCAAAATTCTTTGCATGCCATTGTGGTCTCTAATGTCAAAATATATATATACACACATATATATATACACACACATTTATATATATTTTATCTTCAGTGAATAATTGCTAATCTATATTAGGAAAATAAATTATGCATTTTAGGAAACTATTTGTTTAAATACAAATTTACCAAATCTCTGAAATGGCAAAATTCTGGGTAGACTTCAACCAAAGAAGAAAAAAGTGTGTGTTGAGGTCATAAATAGATTTCTGAGAAGTAAACATGGTAGGAATTATTCAGAGAAAGCACCAGTGGCTAAAACTGAAATCAGTAAAGGGTAAAGTTGAAATAAGACACATTTATTTTAATACAGAGGAGTGCCAAGCGCTGCAATGGATTACAAAAGGATGAAACAGATTCTCCATCATTTAGAGCCTTTAAATTTAGGCTGAAAATCTTTCTAAAAGATGCCCTTTAGATCAACTTGCCACATAATTGATGAATGACATTTTCTAACCTGTTGCGCTGGAGGTAAAAAAGAGGGACATTGTTATTTCTTTTGGCTTCAACACCTGTAAAATCTATGATATCATGAAATACAATCAGATAACTGCATTTATTTTACTTTTAGATTTCATACTTACTTTCACATTTGGAGGTCATTTGTAACTTTAGGAAAATATTGTCTCAGGAATTCCTGTTTTGAATTTGGAGCTATGATTCCTTATGTCCAGTTTTCTTGTTGTCTCTCTATGTATCCTAAAAACTGTTTTTACATCTTCTCACTCACCTTTGAAATTGGGGACGTACCACTCTTTCATCATGAACAACAATTTATCCTACCAGTTTTAGGGACCCTTCTCTGAATATCCTTTCTTGTTCTCAGTATCTTGCAGTTATTTGATCTTTTCTATACTTCTTAGTACTTGGAACCCTCATATCAAATCTTAAAATTTTGATAGCAATGGTTTAATAGTAAGACATAAAGCTATAGTTGTAGGGATCATGTCAGTGCTGTATACATAGACATTTTCTAAACTCATCACTCATTTTCAAAAATATTCTGGGTTTAACATAAAAATGTGGAAGGCATCTCCAGAGGCAACCTTTTCCTTGGTTGTTTCCTAAATCAGACCATTGGATCCAGAGACAATAAACCCAGGGAAAATACAGATCTTTTGTCTCTCCTTACCTTGATCTAAGTGAACGTGGTATTACTTCCCTAAAAGGAATGTTCTAAATTTAAATCAGTTGCAATTACAATAGGCTTAGACATATTTTTTCCCAATTTTGTGGTTCTTCAAGGAGCGACACTTGTTTACACCTTTAAAAAAAAAAAAAAGCCCAGGCTCCAATGTGAATAGAGATTAATGGTAAATGTGGTCTGATCACTTGCATAAAACTGGCCTTAAAATTTCCTTTTGAAGGTCATTTAGAACAATATTGGATCCCAGATATATCTGTAAATATATCTATATCTTTTTTTTTTTCTCTTGGAAAGGCAACACCTTTCTAGTCTCTAAGGTCTTCCTTTAGGGACTTTTTTTAAATTCACTTTCTTTTTTCTTTTGCTAATTTTGTCCTGCTGCTTCTCTTCGGTATCCTGAAAATGTCTTTCCCTCCTTGGCATTTAGACTCTTCAAATATTTATAGATTGTTACCATGTCCCCCTTTAGTAATTTCTTAGACAAACTATGCATATTTAGCACTTCCAATCAATCCTCATACATCAGTCACTCCATAAGTCTAATCAGTTTTGCAGCTTTCCTCTGATCTTCGTCCAATATGTGAATATCTTTCTTATTATTAAATACTTAAAATTAAATGCAATGGGTCATGTCTGCAGCTCATGTAAAACGCTGTAGCTTTGCTGAAGACCGTGTTGATTCATGCTAGCTAAAGAGCAAAATTTCTAGTGCAAAGATATCAAAACTGTATATGTTTTGTGAAGTAGTGAGCCTGAATCCACACAGAGCTCTTTTTTTTTTTTTTTTTGCGTAGTAAAGCCTCTTTGAATTCATTTCCATCACTTAGCCATATTTTTGCATTATGAATTTCCAGTTTGCTTCCTGTAAAACCTCAAAATACTCTGCATTTCCATATTTTTATTATTGTTTTGAGGAGCTCCTTCAGCCCCCCTGATACACCTCCGTCCCATCCTTAGCACAGCCATGTGCCTTAGCCCTCCAGCTGGAGGTTTCTGCTTACCATGGTCACACAGAGTTGATGCAGGTTTAGAGTGGCTGTGGGAAGGATTGCTCTAGTCCCATTGGTAATGAGCAGCAATGGCTGACACCCTCCCAAGGCATATCTACTCTGTGGAAAGAAAATTTATAATCCTCCTTGCAGTAGCTGATCTACCTTTGGAGTATACTACCATCTTTGTCACTCTACTGGCCCTATCAAGCAGTCTGGACCTCAGCATGTTTAATCCCAAATCAGTTTTTTTGGTCATTATAATCCAACAAAGTCCATGCAAACTCATAATAGGGAAAAATAAGCTTATTTTTTTAAAACAATTTTTTTCAAACTAGCTATGGCTAAAGGGCAAAAGTAGCAGCACTAATTAGGCTCCTAATGGTTCCAGGCCTCCTATATTGTCAATGGAGATAAATAGGCCTTTTTTTTTGAGGATTAATACAGCATTTAGCAGAACAAATTAGCATTGAAAAGAAATAAAAATGAAATAGATAAATAACTTACAAAATAGGCTATCACTGCTAGATGCAAAATGTTGACCTTCCTTTAGAAATACTGTGAGAGAAAAAGTGCTGTAAGGATTAAATTTCACAGGATTAATCTGTAATATATTAGAAATACACTCACCCACCCACCCCCCATTACTGAAGGACACTATTTCACTATGTCACTATGGTCAGTTCTGTCCTGAATATACACTATTTTGGGGAAGAGATGAGGGGGAAAGACTTCTGGATTGTTGTTGACCTTTCCATAGTATTGAATTGATATTCTTTTTTTTTTTTTT
>VYZM01008958.1:29250-45024 GCA_013398915.1 Dromas ardeola
ACTAATGTGTAATACGAGTGGCCATATTTTAGAGAAATCTGCTTTATTGCAAATATATTGTGGCTGTGGACCTTGTTTTCAAACCAAGATAGCATCTTCCCCAGGGAACATTTCATTCAGACTGTAAAAATTATTTACTTGAGAAAGTTCTGTAGCCAGGCAAATTTGTAATTGATAATCATAAAGAAGATCTACTGACCACTTTGCTATTTTTAAAATTATTTTACATATTCATTTTTTCCCCCTTCCATTGTTTTCCAATTTATACAATTTTTCTTTGGCCTTTTCATTTTAAATGAGTGTTTTCTGCTTGATTTCCTTCAGAACTGTTCAGTAGGACTTCCATGACTTTAAATTCCACAGGGAAGAGTAAACCAAATGCCATCTGAGCTGTAAGCCATATGTCAAAATGACTTTGCATTCAATACCAAGGGAGTCACATAATAGCATGGGAGTCACAGATGATAGTATTTGTTCAAATAATTATGATCACAAAACTGGGATAAATGGGATTCTTTTTTGTTGTAAAAAATACATACAGGGAGAAAAGTCAAAGCTTTCATGAGATGTTGTATATATTAGCATTGTGTTTCACCACAGAAAGGTACGGAAAAAGACATTTTAAAATTTCCCTCTGCACCAATCCTGGTTCAAACAGATTAGACTTTCTGGTACCAAACAGGTCATTGAGATACATGGCAAGAGGAATTTGGCATGTAAAACACCTAAGGAATGAGGTCATCTGCTATGTTTGTCAATGCAGGATTGTTCCCCCTAAGAGCACTCTTGCATGTTGTGCAGGGTACTTCCCTAACTACTTCTCAGGATGAAATTTCTTTCACCAACTACAGGGATTCATACCATACTCTCACTGTAATTTACAGTTAGGTCTATATTTCTGACCTTGTACACCTCTTAAATTTTGGTCCCCTGTTTTGCAAGGAACGGAGTGAAGGGAGTTGAAAATATTGATTTTTGAGGTATGGTAAACAGGCTAATATTGAGTTGCCTCCTCACCCTTTTTCTTGAAAGCTCAGGGCTACATTGTCTTTCTGGAATCCTTATGGGATTCACCTCCGAGCTATGTCAAAGGATTTATTGTGAATGATTTCAGAAAAACAGACTGCTCCAGCCACTGATGGTGAACCAGTAGCTACAGGTATCTATTTAACATCAATGGTTCCAGTTCCTCGTCACTGTAAACAAAGCAGAGGTTTTCTGTTCTAAGGCTGGAGGAATGAAATGGAACTGTGCTTCTCTTCCCATCAGAATTTTCTGGGAAGGTAGAGAAACCAAAGTGTGAAGAAATGGTGAAAACATTTGAGCAGTCTACTACCATTGCCAGCTGCCCCTTTGCCCATGCTTCGATCTGCTGCTGTTTTCTAGGCAATCTTAGGCTGTGTTTTAATCTGTTTGGCTCCTGCACACAATTGGTAATGCATCTACAGGATATAAGCATTAAGCAATAACCATTCCTGCCCTGAAAAAAGCATGCAGAGCCTGCCCGTGAAGAGGTGCAGAGGAATCTCGAGATTGATAGTGTCGCTCAATTATTGACTGATAATAAAATGGTCAATGAAATACAAAATACTGCTTGTTGGGAACAACAACCATATCTATGCATATACAAAGGCGATCACTAAATTACTTAAAGAACTGTGATTGATTGACAGTTCTGTGAAGAGACCTTAATGTCTGCTAAGCCCAGAAAGGCAAAACATGATATTATAAGTTGTTAGGGAAGGAAGGTACAATGAAACAGAAAACATCATTAAGGCAGCATAGGACACATATTTTTCAGTAATACAGTGCATTCTAATATTCTTTTCCGAAAAAGGGTTAGGCAGAAATAGAAAAGCAGGAAGGAATGTGAGAAGGATGAGCAACAGTTCAGAACAGCTTTGGTTTTAAGGGAGGTTAAACAGAATAAGGCTTCCAATTTGGAAAACCTGTGATGTGGTACAAGTATATAAAATCAAGAGTGATGATAATTCATTAGCTCTCAAAATAAAAGGGCAAGAAGTTGTCAAATGATATTTTTCAAGCAGCAGGTTTAAAACAAGTGAAGTATTTTTTTACCGTGCTTATAATTAAAATGTGGAACTTGTTGCCACAGGATATTATGAAGAACAAAGGTAGAAATGGATTCAGACAAATTTATAGAAAGAACAAAAAATACTTCAGGGGCTGTTAAACACAAAGATCTGAACTCATGCTTGATTTAAGAAATCCTTAAACCACTAATTATCAGATACTTATAGCACATAAACTTGTCCCGTTCTTATATTATTTTCTTAAGCACCCACTATTCACTACTGTCCACTGTCAGAGACCGGGCACTGTATCAGATCTCAGCCTCAAGTTCTTTCAGGTGCTCTTCTGTGATTATTTGCTAAATAAAATGACAGGGTTCAGAAGAAAAGAAAGCCACTTGATTCTCTGGAGCCTGTTTTGGGGAGTCAGCTGGGCTATAGAACTGATAAATTCCTCTCTTTCTTCACCTGTAGAGCTTCTGGAAGTAACTATTTCTATGCTTAGAAATTATCTGTGTGTTTATGAGACAGGGAGAGCGAGCATGTGCAGCAGCAGTGCGATCTCTTACGTGTGTCTTATCAATGTGCTTCCATTGTGACCTCTGTCTCACAGGTATACGTAGGGAACTGTTCCTCCACCCAATTTGATCCTTGGCTTCTGCAGACATTGTTCTGAAATATGCCAGCAGCATAGATTTGTCTCTTGTGAAACACCAGTCATCAGATGAAAATCAAAATTTGTAATTCAGCTGAGCTTTTGGTCTGAGAATAGGCCAGGAAAATATTTTTCAGAATACAAGCTATGAAAAGAGGGAAACTATCAAGAGTTAGATATCTATCTCATTAGCATTTCCAAATATCTTTAAGTTAATAGTGTTTTGTTTTATTTTAAATTCTGTCACATTTTTAGCAGCTTTCTAATTTACTAATTACAATGACAAGTTTTAAGTAACCAGACAAAAGATTCTTCTATCTTTTTAATTTTTTTTTTTTAATTAATTTTCTCATTTATCTGAACAGGAGCTTGCAATGCTGCATTTTTGCCAAGATTTGTCACCGATGTGTGAGTCCAAAGATGTGACTGAAATTGGATCCTTCACGTATGCTAGTGGTTTCTCCTTAATGTTTAGGGGACTAGAAGAGCGCTAATGAACTACTCTAGTAAAGCCCGTATACTCTGGTCCTTCTGCAAATCAATACAAGGCTGTAGAAGAAAGTAAGCTTGTGGCTTGCAGACTGAAGCTAGATTTTCCATATAGTCCTATCTGAGAATTACCTTTCTATTCTTCTCGTTATAATTTAAGTAAAATGTACTCCTGGACTGAGGCTTCAGAAGATTTCTCCTCTGTGCTATCTCTGTTTTGGTGGGTTTTTTTTTTGTCAGTCAATAGTACTAATACTTATCGCTACAGATAGTGGCCATCCTGTCAAAACACAGGAAGTAACAATTTGTTTTTCTTTCAAAATTATATTTAAGTTGAAAATAATCAAACTTCTAACTAATATCACTTTATTTTTTGGTGCTGAAAAGGATGATTTAACTTGAATGCCTTTTCAGGGATTTTGAGTTGTTTGAAGTGGACATGATGGAAAAATACCCAATTTCTCTATTTCCTTTTTTTTAACCCTTGGGACTTTAAAAAAAGGAAGGAGGAAGTAACATCTTACCTTTTAAAAATAATTTGTTTCACGTTGGTAGGCAGCACTTTCTCCTTTACATGTTTATTTCGCTTCAAAGCATGACCACGCTACTTCATCTCCAGAGTGATTTTAGCACTCTGCTGTTTTAACACAGTTAAGCTGGAGAGCAGTCAAGGCATGTGAGGAAGTCATTTGTTGTACTTTCAATGCCGTAAAGTATCCACCAGGGAAACCTTAAAAGATTTTTCTGTTTCCTCACAAAATTGTCCATGAGTAAAATTCCAATTTCCTGACGAGTTCTCTGATTAGCTTTTCACAACTCTGTCCTGTATCAGACAGTTGGCAAGAAAACAAAGATCAGGCTTTTGTTGATATTCATGAATATTACACCTTTATCATCATCCCATTGGTTGTGTCTCCTGGATTTGCTTTGAGGGAAGCTTCACAACTGCTCAGCTTATCTTCAGGCACCAGTCCTGTGGTGCTCTGTAACTGTGCAAGGCTGAAGCTAATCTGCTGTTTAACTCTGCTCCTAAGGGGATCTTGAGCACTGCAGCAGCTTAGCTCCAGCTCTGTGGAGCTCAGACGCTCTGTGGGTGACGAGCTGCTGCGTATCTGAACCATCGTTTACCCACTGGTTTCTCAAAGCTCCCCTTGGACCTTCATCACACAGGAAGCTGCACCAGCAGGCTCTTCTATGGCCCAGGGTTAAAATGAGGAATATCTTTCCAGGAATCACCATCTAACTCTTCCTTACAAAATAAATACAAAGCTAAACAAAACCCTGTTTAGAGGGAGCTTTGAGGGGATGCTATGCTAGAGCTGCACTACGCAACTCACAACACACTGTGGAGTTAAATTAATAACGTAATGCTCCTTTAAGCAATATAACTTCCTTATTTTTTGAGAGGATTTCTGGAACTGAGGGAGCAGATTGATTTATTTTTAACCTGCACTTCATCAGGTATTGTATGCTAGTGCTTACCTTCCCTCCTGAAGCAGGTTTAGTATTTGCTTTCAGTTAGATAGAAAAAAGCCTCCAAAGAAACCCCTCGAGTACCCTTTATGAGACTTTTGTGGGTTGTTACTTCTACCGGAGTCTTCATACCACCATATCTGTCTATGACATGAAGTCAATCTTATGCCTAGTTTCCCATAAATACTTTATTTTCTTAAATCCAGCATTCAGCACAGAAAAGGAGAGTGTTTTATTATTACTAAAATAAAGGTCTTAGCATGAGTGGCCTTTTATGAAACTTGTATTTTATTGCCATGAGTACTGTTTTACCATAACAAGACTGACATGCAAACCCTCCTGCTCATAAATAGTACTTATTTCATCGCCACGGTCATCATGTTCAAGTAAATAAATATGTGGGATTTTTTTCTAATTCAGGCAGTGGGAACAGATGTATGGCTTTCCATGCTCAAGAGGCTTTTGTGCATTGTAATGACAGAATAAATATTTTTTGTATCCATCTGCAAAATATATTCTAAAATAAAATTCCGCAGGTTGAGTCTTAATGCTAAGCCATTTTATTGGCTAAATGCTAAGCTAACATTTTATTGAGTGGTCTTAGAGATTTCTTCCGTAGATGTAAGCAGAAGTTACTTTGGCATTTAGCAAGACCAGTATGTACTGAAGCGTGGAAACGCTGGGTTTGCTATGGCTGTTACTTCAACACATTTTCTGATTAATTCATTAATGCGTCAGCCCTGAAAAATGAAATGACACTTCACTGCAGTAGTCTGAGAAAATCCTGATAATACTTTAATCTACAATATTTTCAGCAAACTGCTTGAGGTTTTCAGCAAAAAAGTTTCCCTGCTGGAGTTATCTTTAAAAAAATCACACTAAGTCTGCCTTATAGCACATGTCATGCAGCACAAAATTCAATATTTTGGTCAATAACTTGCCAGCAACATAAAAATGTATGATCTTCCACACCAGGTCAGAGCGAATCTAGTCTCCTGTGTGAAACCATCCTGCACAAGACGTGAAAGGAAAGTTTATATGAGCAGGGCAGGTGCAGTGACACTTCCTCCAGCTTCTAATACTCAATAGTTTAACCAGTTTTGGAGCCCAGAAAATTATATTTACATCATTGGTTAAAAACAGCCAACACCATAAGAGGCATGAAGACAATAAGGTGATAATTTTTTTATATAGGATGTTGAGTTTTGAGGTGTTACGGTTTGTCCTGAGGCACACCAGTGTTTGACTTACGAGTGGACTTTTTTTCAGGTGGGTTTATGTAATATTGACAGTCTTCATATCAAGGGACAAGACTGTTTAGTTCACACTAATCAGATTAGCACAGAGAATTGTATTGCTATCAACCCATATAAAATGCCATGCCACAAAAAAGCAGTTAAACATTATTTTTATCCACCCCATCCTACCTACCTATCTCTGTGGCTGAGATCATTATCCTGGTGTACTGCAGTGCTGGCATGCTATCACTCTCGAGTTTCTCAAGGAAGAGTGAAATCCCTCAGGAGAAACACAATGGTCAACATAACTGCAATGGTTTGGGCAGTTTCTTATATTCAGTAACATCATCTGGCTGTGTGCAAGGAAAGCGATGCGGTCCAGTGTCCTGGGGAGCCATACAACATAGGGATGACTTCTGAAAAGTCCCGCTGGGCTGGCTGTTAGTTCCCCAGCAAAATAGTGCTACTACTCAACAGCACCTAGGGGTCTCCTTCTGTATTAGAATGCTGAAAGAGAAAGCAAAGAAGTGAAGGACTTGCGTTCTGTGGTTTATAGTGTTTGTGTAGTTCTAACAAAGGATATCTGTACTAAAGGGAAAGGATAAAGAAGCTAATGATATTGTGAAAATCAGATAGGCAAAAAGGAAGATTGTGGCAAGCACTGAGCCGGAGGCTGTAATCAATTAGCTGATGGCTGAACTTCGGTCCCCTACATTATGTCTGCTGGCAGTGGTGAAAGATGTACAGTTGAAAATTCCCCTTCATAAAACCACAAGTCTATGGAGATCTCTATTAAAAAATGCTTTAAAAGGAAAGGATCTGCTGTAGTATAGATTCCATCACCTTGATAACTGGCGGCCTTTCAGTGGTATCAACTTTATAAATAGAAGATCCTTGGAATACAGAGATGTGAATGCAGTTGTCTGACGTAATAAAGCTCAAACTAGGCTCCAGTATTTTAATAAGAAATCATTAGGCTGAATTGCTTCAGGTGAAATCTTTCTCCATTGAAGGCAGCAGCAAAATTCCCTCTGATTTCAGAGAGCAAAAAATAAAACCTTTGCAAGACAGTTATTAAGCTGCAGTGATGGCTAAAAGGTAAGGAATTTATTTTGA
Source organism: Dromas ardeola (assembly GCA_013398915.1). Lineage (NCBI taxonomy): Eukaryota > Metazoa > Chordata > Aves > Charadriiformes > Dromadidae > Dromas > Dromas ardeola. The sequence continues at coordinate 36,255 of VYZM01008958.1, forward strand.
TTAAATGGAAATCTATATCTATCTCACAAATATAACAGGAGAAGAAATTCTATTGATTTTTACCTCATTGGCTATATTTGCTGATATGCATTAAACTAAGAACCAAATAGACTTTGAGAGTCCTTTTTTATTTTCTGGCAATATCTACCTACGATTTTTCTTTTAATTGTACTTTGGGAAAGGTGATTTTAAGGACACAAAGATAATCTCACAAATAACCAGGTAAATAACCGAACTTGTGCTGCAGCAAACTGAAAAACCCTAGATTGCTGCAATGAACAGTGCTTGTGAAGAATCTTTTGTTGAGTGTTTTTGGCTCTTAATTAGAGCTTAGAGGTAAATGTCTATCTTCAATGCTCAGTGAGTTGCCCCAGTGCTGGTTGGGCCTCCTCTGATTACTAGGGGACATTGTCTGTATTACGAATTCTAACTGATAGGTTGTTGCTTTTTTACTAGACTTGTATGTCTCTTGAAAATAATTAAAATAAAAAAGAATATGAGTTGTCAAAGTAGATAGGTGAACAATAGGCTTTCAGCATAAATGGTCGAGTAAATGAGGTTTCTTGTGAGCAAATGGCAAAATTATACAGATGACAGGATTTGAGGCTAGTGAGGCATTTTAACTATGTGTACTTCTGTTGGGAAAAGCTGTGAACAGCCCACAAAGTCCTTGGAATAAACTGGTGACAGTTACAAATGCAGATGGTGACGAACTCAACTAGAAGAGAGACGTCTTCCCTTGTTTCTAATGATAGGGAGGAATTGGTCAAGAACATCATGTAAAAGGCAGTAGTGGATGAAAAAGCCATGCAATAATAGAGTTCATGAGTATTATGATAGGAAAAGGGAAGAGCAGCAAAAGAAAAGCATCAGATTTCAAAAAAATAGGCTTCAGTAAACTCAGAATTGTCTCGTATTACAACATTGGAATTTAAGAAATCTGGAGTTTCTTAAGGAAGCAGTATTAAGGGCATAAATGCAAACTGTCCCCAGTGAAAGAAAGACAGGAAGTATAAGATTTTCTAAATTATAAGCCACAGTACTAAATTTTGAGCTTTTCATGCAGCATTCAAAAAGGTGAAGCTGGGTCACTTCCTAAGGGTAGGGAAGTATTGCATAAATGTGATGCTACAGAATAAAAAATTTCCAAGGCACACAATAGATTTCAATTCCAAGGGTCATGATAATAATAAAAATCATTCTTTCATCACAGAAAAAATAGGATGAAGACCAACTAAATAGCAGTTCAGAAAAAGACAAAAAGCAATCAAGAGCTGATACTGGTACATATGGTTTTTAATACTTCTTCTGCACCACTGTTATTTAAAAGGGTGAGAGGCAGTTCAGTATTACAGTAGTAAGTAACAATGAAGAAAATTTAAGCCCAAGGCTTTAAGTGGGAAGGAACAGGTTAAATATTTATTACTAAGCAAGATGCTTTCAATTAGCTGTGATGCTCTGATACTTGAAGAATTAGCTGATGAAATAACAGAGATTATAGAAGTCCCTCTGAAAAGTCAAGGACAATGGGTGATGATCAGGGATGAAAGCGGTACTGATCTTTGAAAGGAAAGTGAAGAAATATTTGGAAATTATATCAACTTCAGTTCCTGGAAAAGAGCTAGAACAAATAGTCAAACTTCAAGCATCTAAAAGAAAACAAGGAAGTTAGTAACTGTCAACATGGATTTGTCAAGACAAAATTATATTGGAATAATCTATTTTCCTTCTGTGAGAGAGCCATTGGATAGAAAAGATGTCACACATAGCTCTTAATGCTGCCTCATGATATTCTCATAATTAAGCCAAGGAAGTCTATTCCAAACAAAGTTATAAAGAGTGGGCACAAAAAGACTTGAATCTTTTTACTGATAAAGAACGTACCAATAGTTCACTGTCAAATTGGAAATGTTTGTTGCAAGTGGCTTACAGTTCTGGCTCTTTTATTTTCCTTCATGACCAGGAAGAAGTAATTGACATGGTGCTTACTAAACCTGCACGCAGAACCGTGGGACTCAGCAAACTGGTTGAGCTTGGCCAGATCTGTGACATTTCACCGTTCATGCTCCTATCCACATGTGTATCTGGCATTCAAACCAATATTTCCAAATAGATATTAAGCATAGAAGTAAGTATACTCACACTTTAGCTGTATTAAATGCACAGTGGTCACAAAAGCATATTGTATTTTCTGGAAATTTTTCTCAGTACTTTTGTATCATTCATTATAAATTGTAATTCTGTTAAAATTTTCCTATAAAATTTGCCTTAACACATTAATAAAAAAAAAATGAAATAAGTGGTAATAATTTGGACCTTTTTGAAAGGTACTGAAAAGTTGCAATTTCAGTGGGTTTTGGTAATCAACAGTGTCATTGCCCAAAAGACTTTATGAATAGTTTATTTTTAATCTCCTTTATCTCGCAGTATCTGACAAGACACGCAGCTAACATCGTACATTTCCTTTCCCGACTGAACAAGCATAAATCTTTAGAATAAAGTGAGATTCTTTAGAATAATGTTTCCTACTTTGATTACTAGCATTCATAATTTCAAAAGTAGATTTTCAGTGGTATCTCCATTATTTACTTAAAAGTCAGTGTTCCTATAAGTATTTTTCTAATTGCATGAAGGAAGATAAAGCAGGAATGCCAGGATAAAGAAAAAAGAAAAAACACGATTTTTTTTTTGGAAAGGAAGTTTCATTTTTGGAAATCAATTAGCATTTTATTTTTGCATTATTTTTCTACTTTATAGCTTGCTATGTTTGCATTGCCTGCCAATAGGTGGCACTAATAATTTCTACATTAACTGAGGGGTTGTTGTATTGTCTTTCAACATAAATGGAGTTATATACTAATGTATCTCACAATTTCATTATCTTTGTTTGGTTTTGACTTAAATTTTATGTTTAACAAAGAAAGATTTTTGGTATAAAAATATGGGTACTGTAGATCCAAGCAAATATTAAATTTATGGGCACAGAATTGATACATTAATAAACTCTAAACAAGCGTTGTTTTTCATTTGGAGGATCAAATGTAACGTGCCAAAAATTAACAAATCCTGAAAATTGCTGATCCACAGCATCTGAAGGGTACTTTTAACATCTGAAATACCTCTAATATTACATTCATATTTCTCACTGACTTAATTTATTTCTTAGGAAAAGATTTCAAACATTGTGTTTAGAATAGTTGAAGTAAAAAGCATTTTTTCGTAGTGCAGTCTGAATCTTGTGGTTATGATTCATCTGGCCACATATGTCTATGATCAGGGCTTGATTTTTGGGCACCCGTGATTATCTGTCCTTTATCTGTGAGCTTTAATTTACTTATTATTCTCTCTTTCAGCTTCATGGTGGCACTATCATTTTGTAAGAACTGGAAGGATAGGGCAGAGAAGAGCTGGCTAGCTGGCAGGTTTCTCTTAGCTCACCAGGGGCAGAGGCATGCATACAAAGATTTCAGAAGAGCACACATTGCAGTGGAAGCTGGATGCCACCAAGGTACTTCTTTTCCCATCCACCTGAGTAAAACCCAGGATATGACATGCTGTCAAGGACATGTCAAATTCTGCTGAGTTCTCGTGTGAGCCAGCCTGTGCAGATTGTGCTGCACAAGGTCATCTATCGTGGTTTGTGCTGTGTTGCAGACCCAAAATATACCCTGGTGTGCAAGCAGACACAGCAAAATCAGTGACATTCCAAAGCAGATCTCATTTCTAAAGACAAGGAGATGAAGGCAGTTATTTTAATAACACGACTTTCAGATCTCGAATTCCATGATTTCTCAAAAAATTCAGATGAGTCAATTTTTGTCTTTAACACTGTACACTAAAAATCTGCTTTTTGGAGGATTCTTCCCACACTGGCTGCCTTCTGATATATCATTGCAGCACTGGCTGTGCTGGGCATGCTTGGGTAGGAATGCAGTGTCAAATAAAGTTGAAACCGATATGCACATAGGAGGACTGCCTTATCAGGAGTATTTGGCAACTAAAAGTAGCTTGGTACCTGCCTGAGGATTATAGGAATATGGATGTTTCTATTGTATGATAAGTGTATGCTCTGAAATTTCTGTTAGGAAAGAAAGGTGGCAGCAATAAAGTTAGCACACGAACACCATCTGTGAAAGCCAGAAAGCATCTATAGACCCTCTGCATGCTGTGAGAGTGCTAGATGCTCATCACACCATGTATGAGGAGGCATAGAAAAAAACTGGAAGGAGGAAGGAGAGAGGGAAATACAGAGTAAGGACCAAATAGAATGCATCATAAAGCTGACAAGTTAATATGAATTAAAAAATACTGTACTGACCATCTTAACTCTGGTATGTTACTGCAATACTAATCATGGACATTTTCCACATGTTGTACAGATGAAATGAATTATTGCCAGCCCCAGTAAATTCTGTCTGTAAGTGTTCTGACAGCTATTATTTGCAACAGGAATGGCTTGAATATGCAGGGATCCTCTTAAAATTAAAATAAAGCATCAGCCTGAGGCACCATCCAGGCATACATAAAAACTAAATCTATCCTGAAGACACAATTTAAATGGAAGACTTCCCTGATTGTTGGTAATAAGATTGCCCTCAAAACAAGGAGGGGATATGTTACGAGTCAATAGAATTTTGCTGGAACCCTGGAAAACACAACTATAGCCTACAGAAATGGGTAACGCCCTTCAGCTCATGTTACTTGCTGGTACCAATCTTTAAGTCAGTTCCCTGGTGGTCTCTGACTATGTGCAATAAACACTACTTAATATTTCTGTTTTCTTCCCTATCACACTCTACTCCCAGGTACACACCAACAGGCAATGCTTGTGTTTGCATGGGGATATAAAGGCAAGGTCATCTCAGGCCCTAAGGTGAAACACTGATAGTCATGGCCATGAGTTTCCATCATTTCACCCAAATACAGTGACTCCAGCTCTACTGGAAGTGGCTCTTCTCTTCCCAGGGTCACTCGCTTTTCCTCCTGTGCTCTGCAATATCAGTAAAGAGCATCACACCACAAGGTCACCTCTGCCATTGCTGGTTACAAAGTCCTCAGTGGAGAGGGTCATTGAGGAGGGTTCTCTCTGGTAAGGGTGCACTTATTCACACAATCTGGACAGTTCTCTCTTCCTCCTCCTCTTTTTACTCATCACCCTGCACCCTGCTGGTTTATATTTTATATATCCTGTAAAGATCTCTCAGAGTGTAATTTGACTGCTGCTCGGGAAAAAAAAAGCCCACAAAAGGAAAACTGTACTTTCTGCTCTCTCCAGCAGACAGTAACAGAGAGCATTCAGCTCCAGAGACTTTTCTTTATTTACTGATAGAAGAAGGTGTTCATCTCCCTTCCCCTTTACCATGTCTCTACCTTCACTTGCATTTTTTGTTTTGGGCACTTAATATCCATGCGGTCAACTGTGGACCCGTCTGGATGCAGTCCTGAGTAATGTGCTCTAGGCAATACTGCTTTAGCAGGGGAGTTGGACTAGATGATCTCTAGAGGTCCCTTCCAACTCTGAAGATTCCGTCATTCCGTGATATTATCCCTGGTTTTATCCCTGTAATGCCCTGATGAATCAGGAAACATCACTATACATTTTGTAGGCAAAACATTAAGTGCCAATACATTTTGAGGCCTTTGAAAAAAACATTCATCATAAATGTGTCAATTCTCTATAGGCAAAGTTCATGGCAAATGCAAGAGAACTCAGGTATGTCTGGCTTTTCCTTGAAAGGTTCTGTGACACAGTTCAAAAGAATAAAAAGAAATGCAATGTTATCTTCTTTTACCACATACTAAGTTAACTCAAATAACTAGCGATTGCTGTTGACTTATTTGTGGTAACCTTTTACCCCGAGTTTTCATTAATTGTCCCATGCTCACAGTGGAGTATGTAGCAAATAAAGAAATGGAATCTGATTCTTTTTTTTTTTTTTTTCCAGTCCTAGGCTGACTGACGGAATGTCCTTCCCCTGCATTTTTTGCAGTATTCTTGTAAGTGATGCTTGATGTGATATCACACCTTTCATGCTTAAGCATCCCAGAAAGTGTTTAACAAAGAAATGACACCACCGTCTCCTGCAGTGTAGTGCAACATGATGTGTAGGGTTGAAAGGGCAGAGAAGAAAGCGTGTTTGAAGAGGACAGCATGAGAAAAAGAGGGATGTATTATCTATCATTTTTACTTTAAAATCTTGTGTCTCAGAACCATAAACTGCAGCAAATTACACATAAACTCATCTATTAGCATTGATATAAGAGATCCTGTTGTGCCAGCAATAGAGTAAATATCAGCATAGGTATATTCATGAATATAAAATTTATATGTAGGAAACGGATGTTTCGGAACAAATCTATTGTCATTATAGATTGTGGCAATATTACTTGACATGTTTGGGAATGTGCCGTCAAGGTGAATTGGATCCTACCTTTATTCACAGAATGATGCTGTGGCAAACAAGAAAAAAAAGTCTTACTCTGTTACAGGCTGTGCCCTATTGCCTGCGACTCAAGGGTGGCAAATGAATGACCAAGGCATAAAACAGTATGTAATGTCAAAGGTAAACTGAAATTCTGAACAATACAATCAGAATAGGATTGTTTATTATTGATCCCAAGCATCACAACAGAAATCATTCCCCCTTGACTAGGTTTTGGACTCTCTACCCTGAGTAACCTCCTATGAGGCAGTCTCAGTGCACATCTGTGCCATGCCTGCGTCTATTGCTAGTCAGCTTTCTACTTTCTAAAGTATCAGTTTGGACCTAACACTTTACAATCTTCATTGTGTTTAACAGGGCAATATCTTGGGAAATGGGAAGTGGCAGTCATCCTGACCCTGAGGCAAGAGGATAAAGAGTGCAATTCCAGAAAGGACTCAGGTATTGTGGTCCTTGGTACAATAAAGCACACAATAAGCAACAGCATAATCTAAAGTTTAAACACTGTTCTTTAGATAAAAACAAACATACAAACAAACAAAACAACAACAAAAACCTAAGCCAGGGAAAATTTAGGAACACACTGCTCTCTGTACAGCAAATGAAAAGGGTTTGGTAATTGACAATGGGATTCAAAACCGTGCTATAAATCATTCAGTCAGATTAGGAGTGCCAGAAGTTGAAGTGCACCTGAAATTCAGTCCCTCTTGAGGGACATTTATCTCAGGGTATACTGACATACAACCGTGTAGCTTGGTCAATGGCTCATACAGAGAATTTTAGCTTTGCAGAAATTCACACAGGATAAATTAAACTCCCAAAGAGCCTAATTAATTATGAGATCTGCTTCTTGGCAAAAATGACTAATTTATCAGTGCATCCTTGCTCAGAAAAAACATAGGTAACCAGGGGTATGACTTCTTGCTTAGCTGAAATATGAAGGTTGGGAACCAAGAATTGTTTTGATACTAGGCGTTCTGTTAAGCCAGCTCCATGCTGAAGTATTAATAATAGTATAACCATAGTAATTGCATAGCAACTGCTAATGTGAACGTAACACATATAATGGAGAGATTTGCACAGCCTGTAGAAATTAGGTGCTGAAGGTGGGATTCATCTCATCTAATTTTAGAGCTCTAAAATGTGTGTGCCTGTCTCAGTTGGTCACCCTTAGACTCTTCGAAAGAGAGGCAGGTACTCCTAGTTATGCAGTTGACCTGTTTTAAGTTTCTGCTTTGGGATAGCATGAACTGTGCTCTAAAAGTCCATAATCTCTTTCCATTGAGAGTTCACAGTTCTTTCTAGGCACTATAGCTTCTAGCTTCTGAATCTGCTCAAAACCAAAAGAGAAGTGTACCAGAGATGGAAAAGCGGATGAATACCCGTTGAGAACTGCAATGGCATTGCCAGGGCGTGCAGAGATGCAGTCAGAAAAGCAAAAGCTCAGCTTGAATTGAAATTGGCCAGAGATGTCAAAAACTACAAGAAAGGGTTCTTCAGGTATGTGAACAAGCAGAAACAGAAAGAAAATATTGGCCCACTGTTAAATGGGAGAGGTGAGTTAGTCACCACCAACGCTGAAAAGGCAGAGATTCTCAACACTTTCTTCACCTGTCTTTACCAGTACTGTTGGGCCCCAGGCCTTGGGAACAACAGTCCATGTTGATGCAAACACAGATCCACCACCAGTGAAGAAAAAGTTGGTATGCGATCTATTACAGGAGCTTGACTACTACAAATCAATGGCCCCTGACGATATCCACGCGAGGGTGTTAAGAGAGCTGGCCAATGTCACTGCGAGGCCTCTCTCCATAATCTTTGAGAAGTCGTGGAGATTGGGGGACATCCCAGAAGACTGGAAGAAGCCTAATGCCACCCCATCAACAATAAGGGCTTAAAGGAGGATCCAGGAAATCATGGGCCCATCAGTCTTACTTGAGTCCCTGGGAAAGTTATGGAAAAAATCTTCCTGGGGGCTCTCACAAGTCAAATGAAGCACATGGTTGGGAAAAATCAGAACAGATTCACAAAAGGCAAATTGTGCTTGATGAACGTGATTGCCTTCTATGACAAAGTAACCTGTTCGGTTGATGAGGGGCGAGCCGTGGACATTGTTTACCTGGATTTCTACAATTTTTTTTTTGATATGGTTTCCCACAGCCTCCTCCTAGAGAAACTGTTATGAAGAGTTATGATCTAGACAAGTGGTCTGTGCGGTGGGTGGGGAGCTGGCTCACAGGCCACCCCCAGAGGGTGGTGGTAAATAGATCCTTTTCAAACTGGCAACGTGTCACAGTTTGGGTCCCCCAGGGATCAATATTGGGCCC
>VYZM01008958.1:45777-65115 GCA_013398915.1 Dromas ardeola
GTGGGAGCAGGGACACCTGGTCATGAAGAAAGCCTGCCATGAAGAAAGGCTGAGAGAATAGGTTTGTTGAGCCTTGAGAAAAGAAGTCTTAGGGGAGACCTTATCACCACGTTCCAGTATTTAAAGGGTGGCTACAAAGAAGATGGAGACTCCCTTTTTACAAGGAATCACATGGAGAAGGCGAGGGGTAATGGGTACAAGTTACTCCTGGGGAGATTCCAGTTGGACACAGGAGGAAATTTTTTCACAATGAGAACAATCAACCATTGGAATAATCTCCCCAGGAAAGTGGTGGATTCCCCATCATTGGACACTTTTGAGATTAAGCTGGGCGGGGTGCTGGGCCATCTGTATAGAGTGTGCTTTTGCCAAGGAAGGTTGGACCAGATGATCCTTGAGGTCCCTTCCAACCTGGTGCTCTATGATTCTGTGATTCTATATACTGCCTTGAATGTTTAGCTGGGATATAGATATATGTGCTATAGGCACTTACATTTGGTCAAAACAAATCCATCCAGATTGCATTATCTGATATTATTAGGAAATGCTTTGAATAAATTAAAAAAAAAGACATAAGAGCAATAAATATTTAAGACCATTCCTTGGAACATTCCTCAAGGCAGTATTTATAGTTGCCATGCTGTCAGTCCCCTGGCAACGAAAGGTTGTGAGAAAGGAAGTGAAGCACATACAGTCTGTGGGGACCATTGCTTTAGTAAATCTGATTTTTTTCTTAACTACTGTTTCAGACTCTATTGTCACAGAATCTGAAACTCTTATGATAAATTTAGACTGGTTTGGTTAGAGATTAACCTCACAAAAGTCTTCATTTTTGTTTAAAGAAATCTTAATCTTATGCAAATCTAATGCGTATCTTTGCAAAGGTGGGATGTGGGAAAATTTCCTCCTATTATCATATATCAAAATCATGTGCAAGGGTACAGAAGAAAAGACAAGTACTTTTTCCTAAAACACAGTCACAGGAACATGGATGATGTTACCTTTTCCAGGACAGCTTGATGGAAATTTTTATTGTAATTGGCGTATCGGCTGTAGTATCTTTTCCTTTGCAACTTAATAAGTTCGATAGTGAAAGTGGAGTTCTGGACAGAATGTACAACCTGTGTATGTCAGAGGCAAGAACAAGTGGCAGTGGATTATCGATGTTCTTATTTTCTCTTTTAATGCTGAACATATTTCAACAATTTTTCAAAAACATATCCTCACATTTTGTCAGACATGAACAACTGCACAGTTGTGATCAAAGTCTTTTTTTGGGATGGATCACCCAGATGTTATGATTAGTTCTGTGATTTAGCTGAGTCTGGGAATTGTTTCTGTATATTGATCTTCCTCTTCCAGGATGAGTTCTTGATTTGAACTCTCCACAAAACAAATGACCTTAGAGACTTTTCCCCATCTGATATCAGATTACTATCAAAGAGGTCACAGATGAATATGACTGAAGTAACTCATAGATGACACACTATTTTGCCAATATCAATGCCGGTACATTCTGCAGTATCTTCATAAACTGAAGCATTTTGAAAGCTTACACTACCAAGGTCCAGAATTTGCAGGCTTGAAGAGCATCCTACAAATGGGGGAGTCTGTGCATGGATTCAATTCAATCAGTCTTAGTCCAAAGATACTTTGTGTTTTTGTTGTTGTGAGATCAAGATGCTTTATAATTTGAGCAAAACAATTCTAAAACAATTGAATTATCCTTAGGGATACAATTCATCAGAGCGTAGTTGTATGCAAACAACAATTCACCTGTGTTTGCCTTTATTATTTCAGCTTTTCATACAGCTGACATGAGTTCAAGACTTGTCTATCAACTGCTGCCTTCTTGTATCTGTCACTAGGAATGTCTTTAAATACAACAAGAAACAGAGGAGCAAATAAGATGTTGAAGAGCATTGGAGCCAAGTCATAGCTCTGTTTAACATTATTAATGACATCAAAACTTTCTGAGAAACATCATTATTCAAGGATATATGATGATTTAGTGATTAGAAAAGTACTCACTTAGGAAGTGAAAAACCTTCCTCTAGCGAGCAGGGCTCTCATACTCACAGCTCTCACACATCAGCCTTTTCCCACTCTCCATTACAAGATGTTAGGAAGGCACTTTACAGTTCTTGTTGGACTACTGTAAATCTGGGAATGCATGAGCTGTAAGATCAGAGAGAAAGGCTCTGAACTAGCAGGTCTAAAGAGGGCCCCTTAGCTGCGAGAGACCTTTCTTGCATTTTGGTTCTGGCTTCAGTATTATTTCTATGTTTTTATCCAAGGACAGTCTATAACATAAAATGCATAAACAGTTCCTGGAGCAGAGACCAGAACCCCAGGTTATCCCTTTGTTCCATTTGATTGCATTACAGGCCAAAAGAGAAGGCTTATACTATGAATCTGTCACTTGTAGTGAGGAATGATTATGGAATTCAAGATGATTTTCAGTGAGGACATTTGAACTGATAAACCAGGCTATCTATATAATTCTGACTGTTCTGGACCATCATTTGAACAATGAAGACCATATGAGAAGCGGATAATATGTCCCTTACTAATGTGAACCCTCCATAAGTTTATTCATACTAATTATTCAAAACAATGATAGCTTGATATTGATAAGGTGAATTAATGGAGTTCAAAACCTTGTGCAATTAATTTCCACCAGCCCACAAATAATTTTCATAGGAATTCCCTCCAATATTTCATTTTGCAAAGAATAAAACTGCAGACACCATTCTAGCATGGTCTCAGTATTGATGAGAGGAGAGATTAAATTATTGTTCAGTGCCTCTTCACCCGTACCCTGTTTAATTTTTCCAGTGATCTATTTGGTTGATTTTCTTGCTGCTGCATCTTCTCTGAGAAAGAGCTCACTATTATTTTGATTATCAACTCTGATCTTCTGATCTTTTTCAGAATAATTGTTCTCTATGTTACTCTACGTTGTAAGCATGACCTATATTCTTTATTCCAAAATGTGTAACTTTATTTAGGCTGTATTATTTTTTTTTTACTCTTCTTATAAATGTAACCAAGGGATGGAAACTTGTATTCATATTATGAAGGTCTAGAAAGCTGGGATTTGGGTAATTAGCTGTAAAGGAAGTTGCAATTATAACAAAAAAGGATGTTACTCTAGAATGAATATTCATGTTTGAGACACGTTATAAATATTTTTCATTTCTTCTGCTTACATTTTTTGAATAGGCAAAATGCTGATATATCTGCTTGTATGGTCCTTGCATAGATGAGTTCTCAGTTTATCCTGCCTGTCTTATCACCCATTCTCCTCTATGGGGAAAACATATATCTGCTTGAAACTGAATATCATAAATATTACTCTACATGTATAGACCCCTTCTTGTGTTCATTATGTTTACTACGACAGAAACTGATTAACTCCTCCGAAGCAGCTGGAAAGGGAAAGTCAGCAGTTTAGCTCAATTTGCGACATGTCTTCCTAAGGGTTATGTCATGTTTTTCCCTAGCAGGTTCAGCTCAATAAACCTTCACTCTAGGTTTAAAGGAACAACATGAACTGCCATAGCATGTTTTATAATTCAGGAAGCTTCAGTAAGATGTTTGCTGTCTTGCTTTACTGAGATGCAATAGCACTTCTTATTCTCGAACAATGAACCCTCAACATTCATTTATTAGTGTTCCCTTTTCATAGGAATGGACGATGTTAGACTGAATAAGACCTCCCAGGTCAATCAGTCCAGTCCCTGTTGTCTAGGCAACAACATTTTTCGGTATCTTTCAAAACAACTTTTTATCTCTAGTGGACTACGGCATCTACAGTAAAGTTGATAACAATGCATTACATGTAAGACACTTGAGCTTTGCAGAAAAAATACTGCTCTTTTTCTAGCTGGGAAGGATTCAACATCTGTGATTTAAGAATATCCTTAGCAAATTTTAAAAAGATGAGCATTGTTACCACAGGGAAGCTGTCCTCTTATCTTGAGAGAAAAAAAAAGTCACAGAAGAGGGGAGAGTGGGAAGATGAATGTTCATTAAATTCAAGGCATTGAGCAGATTTTTTTATTTTTTAGTAGCTGAATTGTTGCTTTTTCACTCTTCAACTTGTTTCTGTCCATGACCCAGGCCAAGTGCCGGGTCCTGCATTTGTGTCACAACAACCGGGTGCAGTGCTACAGGCTTGGGGAAGAGTGGCTGGAAAGGTGCCTGGCGGAAAAGGACCTGGGGGTATTGGTTGACTGCCAGCTGAATATGAGCCAGCAGTGTGCCCAGGTGGCCAAGAAGGCCAACAGCATCCTGGCCTATATCAAGAATGGTGTGGTGAGCGGAACAAGGAAAGTGATTGTCCCCGTGTACTCAGCACTGGTGAGGCCCCACCTCAAGCACTGTGTCCAGTTTTGGGTCCCTCACCACAAAACAGACATTGAGGTGCTGGAGTGTGTCCAGAGAAGAGCAAAGAAGCTGGTAAAGGGTCTGGAGAACAAGTCTTATGAGGAGCAGCTGAGGGAGCTGGGGTTGTTCATCCTGGAGAAAAGGAGGCTCAGGGGAGACCTTATCGCTCTCTACAACTACCTGAAAGGAGGTTTTAGCGAGGTGGGGGTTGGTCTCTTCTCCCAAGTAATAGGTGATAGGACAAGAGGAAATGGCCTCAAGTTGCGCCAGGGGACGTTTAGATTGAATATTAAGAAAAATTTCTTCACTGGAAGGGTTATCAAGCATTGGAACAGGCTGCCCAGGGAAGTGGTGGAATTGCCATCCCTGGAGGTGTTTAAAAGACGGGTAGATGTGGTACTTTGGAACATGGTTTAGTGGTGGGTTTGTCAGTGTTAGGTTGATGGTTGGACTCGATGATCTGAAAGGTCCCTTCCAACCTAGACAATTCTATGATTCTATGATTCTGTGCTTGGGAGAGTAGACATGACAACAAGGAATGGTCAAAATTATATGAATATTGCAGTTCGGGTTTTGGATGGTAAAATCATAGAATCATAGACTGGTTTGGGTTGGAAGGGACATTTAAAGATCATCTAGTCCAATCCCCCTGCCATGCATGGAGACACTTTTCACTAGATCAGGTTGTTCAAAGTTAGGTCCAACCTGACTTTGAATGCTTCTAATGATGGGGCATCACTGACATTGGCTTTGAACACTCCCTGTGATGGGGCATCCACAAAATGTAGTACATTCTACAGTTTCCTTTTCCTAGACACAATAATTCTGAAAAATGGTTCAGTACTTGCAACTGTGCTGCAAAGGCATAAGCAAAATAGAAAACAACAGTATTTCACCTCATTTAATTTTCAGTGAGGGTCTTCACTGTCTTCACTCCCACTGGATTTCCTGTTCTTCCTAAGTCTTATTCTGTAATCTTTTCATATAAAATAAACTGTTCCTAAATGCTCAAAGGAAACCCCTGGGTAAAATTTTAAGAAACTGATCCAGGAATATCACTACACTGTGTAGGTATCATACAAATGCAAGAACTTTTCTGAATTGTTTGCAAACTAAAGGAGATACCATTTAGTAAGACATTCCAATTGCTTTAGAGCTGTTAAACACATTTCTGTGGGAAAGAAAAAATCAAAGAGGGTGCTAATGGCACCTTTGAAAAAGTCCAAACAACGGACATAAAGAGTTCCTCGACCCCTTCAACTAATTCCATAGTGTTAAAAAGCTAGAGAGGAAATGCATTGAGCAAAGTGCTGGATGTGTTACTGCAGCAATGGCAAACTGTGCACAGATAATTGAGAGAGGGAGAGGGGTCTTGTTATTAAAAGGAAGATGGGACTAAGTAAGATAAGAACAAAAGCTGTTTTTTTTGACTAGTTAATTATTGTCCTAGGAGACAGCATAATCTTAACCCAAAATAACCCTAGGTATCTGTTGTGTAGTAACATTAATACACCATTTCAAACAAATGCAAAGAAGCGAGTGTCCTAACCAGCATGTTAAATACTTTCATCCTGCAGCAGAATCACTTTGAAATTCTGTTGCTTGAGGGTACCAGTAGATTTCAGATACTACAACATTTTCTAACGAGGAGGAGGCAGAGGAACCTACTGAAATAAATTCTTGAAGAGAATTTATGTCTTAATGTTCTCTTTTTTCCTCCTGTATGTGTACTTTATTTTTAATCGCTATTCAAGAAAGCTTTCATGAAGATTTTATTCCTGAATGAACATCCACAGCTGTATAGCCCCCGCCTTGTCACTGCTGCAGCTAAAGCCTTTGAATATGTATTTAAATAACCAGTTTCTTTAAGCATTTCCTAGAAAATATTCTTTCCATTTATTCATGAACTGATGGCAAGATGAAAAGGAGAAATATAAACAAACTTGCAAATTTATCTGGTAATTATTTACTTTTGTTTTCAGTCGAGCTCTGAAAAAGAAATACATGTCTCCAAAAGACTGGAGAAAGGAATGTTGGTATCTCTTTTGTAAGGTGCTCACCAGATGAAACTAGTCTTAGACCAACCAAAAAGATAAGGAACAGCAGGTGCATGCTAAAACTATGCTTCATGTATTGAAAACCAAGAACTGCAATACATGAGTATGTTAGCTGTTAATACACAGGTTGTGGGTTAGTAATGACATTTGGTTTGGTGGAGGAGCTAAATGGCTTTTCCTGCTCTGCAAACCTAAGTTGAGAAGTGATTGATGCTACAATAGCCAAGTCATATATGGAATCAGTAAAACAGCTTTCCTGGTTAAAGGCTAAGGCTGAGATCCGCAAAGAAAGGTACCTAATTTCTATTTAGGCTCCTAATTTTCCATTGAGATTGAGGTTCTTGGGGAACCTCAAGGAAAATAAAAGGCAGAGGTGAAAACTGGATGCTTCTCTTTTGGCCAACATACTTGGAAGGCATTAGCATAGAGCCACCATTCCAAGGTAAGAGGTTGATCTGTATCTAACATCTCTAAGACAATAATTTTCATGGAGTAAAAAAAATTGCCATTTGTCAGGCTGGTGAGTTTTTCTGCTACTGACATGTTCATTTTTACTTCTAAGGACTCCATGCTCCTTCTTCAGCATTAGACTCTCAGTGACAGTAGTGTCAGTCAAATTCTGGTCATTTGACCAGCTGCTCACCATTACTTGATTACTTCATGCACAGCAAGATTAACATACTTCTCTGAGTGCTTACAGCTCTTCATCTTAATTATTATGATGAACTAGGTCATATTAAATGGAGAAAAAGGCAGAGGGGGATGCATGTGGGCTGCGAAGGAATAGCCAGCTCACAATAACAGTTTATATCAGAGATTATATCCCTTGAAACATACACACAGGCAGGATTGGTCTAATTCACTGAGAATAACCTGCAGGGCAGGTTCTTGCCAGTTTCGTTCTTTGCTCTGCTACTGATGCATCATATAACCTTGGGTAATTCACATAGCCTACGTGCAATTTGGATTCCTTTTTATAATGGGAATAATATAATTTATCAGTCCTACAGAGCCTATGTGAGGTCTTTTCAATATCAGGAAAGTGCAATATAATTCCCATGTCTGAACCTCTCTTAACCTCCAAATTATTACAATGATTAAATATTGATTAGTTTATAAAAAGCTATGTTGCAGCATTTACAGCCAAGAGAGGAAGGGCATTAATCTGTGGCAAGCAAGAAAAGCATGAAAATCTGACAGGGAATTGATGAATCAAAACATGGCTACGTAGATCCTTTGAAATGCCTTTATAGATCCTGTGAAGAGCAAATGCAAGGGCTTTAGGTGGATTATGAGTGATAGATCTAATAACAGTTATTTCACTACTCTTTTTCTCACGATATTTGCATGATCTCCTGATGAATATATCCAGGCAGGTGGACCGGGACCACAAAGAAGCAAATCCACATAGGAATGGCAGTACAGGTGCTCCAGAAGGTGGATGTGGTCCCTACTATTATAGGAGTGACACAACTAATTTGTTTTGGTAACAGAATGTAGAGCGAGGATGAGGTCCCAGCTGTCTCTGTTCATCAGCTGGATGTTGCCCTAGGCCAGGGGCATGCTGTTGCTAATTTTAGTTTATTTTGCTGCTCAGCTCAGCTTGTGTCTGTGATTCACCTAGCCATTATAATTAGCAAATTCACTTATTTCTGTTTCGCAGACTCCATGCATGGATCTTTTTAAAATGTGAAAGACTAGGTGTAGACGAAAGCAGCTTCTAAACGACATATGACTGCAATATTTCACTTAGGGGCATCTGTCTGCTTAAAGGAAATCAGAACACTGATTCTTGGTTCTTATCTACACCGAGTAACAAGTGATATGACATGGAGAAGCAGGAAAAAGCAGTGCGTGACAATGTTCTATCTATACTTAAGCTAGAAAATCAATGAAAAATTCATCTATCCTGGAATGGACCTCAGGAATTCTTACCTCCCCCTAACCCAGTACAGTACTCACTATGTCAAAATAACCATGAAATATTAAGGAGGAAATCTGGGAATAAGCCCTCAGGGTTAGGTGCCAAATATGATCTTGAAGAAATACCTTCCTGCACCTAGTATTCCCTGCTGTGCTGGCATCCTGAAGTGCTGTGTGAAGGCACCTTTGCCCCTTCAGAAATGGAAGAGCCTTTTGCCCACTCTGGTGTGTGTTTTTCTGGAAGGCGAATGTTCTGTATCATCCTCTGCCTGAGATGTACATTTCCTAGCGAACAGTGGTAACCAATGACGTTTCAGAGGCAAGACTCCTTGCTATTAAAATTGTTCTGGTTTGTGTACACTATTTAGAAAGTGATCCAGGAAGACAGAAAGAGAAACAATCACATAAACTGTATACTGTTTTCCATAGGTTTTATCTGTAAATTGCTAGTCAGTATGCAAGTTCTGCAAGACTTTATATTTAGGTTTGTATATCTTTTTCAGAGGTTTTATCGCACTGACAATGCAATCCTAGACTTACTAGAAAATGAAGCAGAAAGAGACCAAAACTAGCTTGGTTTTCAGAGAAAAGTCTTACTCAGTGTTTGACTGGAGCACAGAGTAGGACTAGTACAGACCCACACTTCTCGAAAGTGATGTAATATTGTGGTAGGGAAAGGGCTGTGGGAAAGTAAAGATAAGTGTATCAGCAGATAGGAGAGAACCTCATGGAAATCTCACCCTTTCAAGCTGCTTCAGGTCCCCTCCTGATGTTAAAAATATGGCTCCTGCAGAATATAAGAGAGGTTTGTGTCTGAGTACATTTTAGGCTGTGTGCACCTCCTGTTTGGTTTAAGGAATCTATTTTCTTCCTAATGGTTGGGTCTTGAAACTCAGAAATTTATGACATTACATTCACATAATTTGCAGAATAGGTTTCAAATGGGTGCATATTTCACTAAAATTTTTGTACATACCTTAGAATAAGACTAAGATTTGAACACAGTTCCTTGAAAAGATGTGCATTTCATTGGTTAAAGCTAAAAAAAAAAAAAAAATCACAACTTGTTCTGTTTTTATTTTTCTTCACTATAGAGCAATGAATATTATATAATAAACAGAAGCAAATAGACTTCTGGATTTGTGGATGTTTCCCCCCCCAAAAAAAATAATATAGCAAAAATATACCTTCTTGGAGTATTACACTGAGTCTCAGAGGCCCTTCTGGTGATTCCCTAGCTCACAGAAATATGGAGCGATGGTCATTTATTGTCTCAGAGACAGTAGCTGTTGTTTTTACAAGGCCTTTATTTACTTATCTCATATTAAACAAGAGTTTAAAAGGCATTAGCAAGGAGCAGTGGCCTGCCCTTTCTCTGCCTTTGTGGAGTCCTGATGAGTACTTAGATCTTTACTTTTGTGCTGCAGAAACTGAAAATTCAGGTATTTGCAAAGCTTGGAAATGACTGTGTGTTCTAAAGAGCACCTGAAGCTGAGTCACTGTCTGTGGGAAAATATACTCAAAGAAAAAAGAAATAAGAGATTATTCAAGATTACTCCCAACACAGCTTCCAGGTATTTTTATTTTTTATGTATATAGTGCTATTGCTTAGTAAATTGCATGATGTCTTCCTGGTGATTTAACACTATAACATGTATAAAAGAATTAAAGTGATTGAATTCTGCATTGTCCTTTGCACAGTGAAGTGGCCTGAGGTACACAACCTTAACTTAGAGTTATACAAACGTCACCAAAAAGAGCAAGGCACCTCAGGCTACTGGAAAGAGGATAGAAAACCTTTCCCTTCTGGATCACTGGTTTGTATCCAGCTGTGATTAGCAGCGCCCATAGGTCATTAAATGAAATGAATTGGATATTGCAGACAGTCTCACAAAGGGACAGGTGTTCACATCACTGAACCATCAGTATGGTCGTTGCGATTGGCAGAAGGACCAATGCGTCCCTCCAACACAGATCTGAGCTACATTAAAGGTAGATTGTGGGCAAGCTTGCGTGGCTGCAGAAGTATAAGTTTTAATAACTCAATCTTCTACCACTTAGTTGAGAACAATTGCTGTACTTCGGATAGGACTTCAGTCTCCAAGGTTGTCAGTCTGATACTCCTGAAACACTAAACTCGTGTCAAAGATTAGAGTGGGATGGTAAACCTGCATTTGAAAGCTGTAAAATTTAAAGTTACACTGTATGAGATGCTAGTGGTGTCAGGTTTGACATCAGATCTGGCATCAAACATGTTGACTTGAAGTCAGTCAGAATTTTGATTCCAGAAGTGGTCTTGAGAGTCCCTTTTCACCAATTTAAAGTTAAAACAAGATCCAAAATGTTGAATAATTTATTTTACAATAAATAGTGGCAATGGTCATAGAACAACAGATACTGGTCTGTTTCATTAATGCACGTGGCAGTCACAAACAGCATTAAGTCTCCAGAGGCCTGAGGCTGGGTAGGCGCTTACTCCTCACACATTCAGCTGTCCAACCTTTCCTCTCTGTGGCTTGAAACACCATCTACTTCCCGTGGTTACTCCTGAAATCGCTCTGCATCCTGAATTCCTTTGGGGTTTTCTCCTGCAGAAAAAGCAAAGCTTTAGGAGTAGTCTCCCCACGTCATTCCCACACAACCAGCCAAACTCCTTCAGGGGATCCTGTAAAGAAGTTTCCACTGTGAGAAGGCTCCAGAGGGAAACTGGCAATTTGATATTGAGAAGCGGATGTTTAAAAGCAACTCCCAAAGGACGCTTATGGTCTTGTGTATCTGAGATACCAGAAAAGTCCCTTCTGGCAAGATAACTCTGTTTTTGAAATTACAGTTGCAAATGAGACAAACTATGAAAAGAACATGAAAAAGACATCTGTGTTTCAAACCTATTCAACAAGAGCGAAACGATCTCACTGGATTTAATCCACACTGCAGAAAAGATTAAGAGCCAATTGGTAAGGCAGGGAGGTATTTCTGTGCCAGCACAACCCTAAAGGAAGGAACCTAAATTGTTCCAAAGAAGTTAAAAAAGTAGGGGTTTGATATTTATATCTAATAGGTCAAGAAGAGGGCCCTGGTTATAACATCCTTTTTTCAAAAACATCAAAACACACAGGAGTACGTCCTAGTGTATCAGTGATATGTCCTTGGGTTATGTATGCATGTACATATCAGTGTTCATGTACACATAATTTTTCTGTTCAACTTATCCATTATTTCTTAATGGAAAAGACACAATTGTCTTCTGCAGAAACCTATTTGTAATATACATAAAGGTATTGATTCTGACAAAATTTTCTGCAGACGTTCTCACACGTTCTGTTTTTTGGTTTGTTCTTGTTTTTTCTCGTTCCTGTATTCTTTCAAAGAATAAGACGCTCATCACTGAAATCCTGATGGGCTGTTAACTCTTAAGAAATTCATTTGCAGCAGTTTGGAGAAGATTTGTAATCCCTCTGAAACCTAATACAGCTCAGTCTAATGTAGGTATCTGAAATAGGTCAAATATGTCTACTTATTATTAGTAGTAATAAAGAAAGTTTAGGATGACGAGCTCATATATAGACAACAGCAGTGTAGATATTTATAGTTTAATAATGTAGATCCTATGCACTGTACTAGTTCCCATGTGTCCCATTCACATAGACATAGTACAAGTGCAATCAAGTATTTTCTGACAGTATTTCCTCCACTCCTACTTTATGTTCTTCAACAACAACAAAAGGTCCTCATTTCTCAGGAAGAGAAGGACACATAAGAACACAAAGTCAATGCAATTCACGTGTTTTCTGTTCATCTTTTCACTATACTGCAATGGAAGATATAACAGGAACCAACCGTACAGCAAGAAGGATTTAGTTTCTTTTAAAGGCGCAATACAAAGAAAGGGAGTCATTATGGGCCTTGCTGATATTTCCACCTCTTTTCAGACCTAAAAAGCAATATACCTGCTTAAATACAAAAAATGACAGTAACACATTTTCTTGAATTTGAGTGCCCCTTGTGCAAAAGCTCCATGTTTCAGAGTTTAACTACTAAATCATGTACATTTTTTCCCAGAATAAGTGCAGCAGCATTTGCTCCTTATGTCACTGAATTATGAAGAAAAAGATTTTAGCAGAGAGCTTCTATTTAGTCCCATTGTATTGGTATATTACACTGAAAAGGAACAGTGATTACCTTTTGATTATCTTGTCTCTTTCAAAACCCTGGAAGTTCTGATTTTGAGCTAAGAAGTGTAATTAGAATGTAAGCTGAAAGAGATTCATGAATATTGTTTTGGGAGTGGTTGGCAATAGATCTGAGTCTCTGTCTCAATTTGGTGACCACCTGTAATTGTTTCTTTGCCTTTTCACAGCTTTTCCCCAGGCATCACAGATTGCAATTCTCCCCAAGCTACAGTCATGTTCTTGTGACTGGAGGCACAGAGCCAAGAGGAGAGCAGTCAGCATTGCGGAGACAAGAGCTTGCCCTGAGTTAAATGCAGTAGTTTTGTCTCTGGGCTCGGCAGTTTCTTTGTTGCAGACTCCTGAAGAATATCTTGAGGAAGTACCGCTGTTTGTTTGATCTCTTATGTTCTTCCTCAAGCATCCTTTATCCCTACTGAATGCCATGGAAAAGACAAGCCTAAGCCTGTTCCTGAAAGGAACTGAAAGTCCTAACAAAAACAGCTGAGAACCATGGGAAATGGGGAAAATTAATAAAAAATAATGAAGGAAATGTGATTAATATTCCTAAAAATATCAGAAAAAAAGAGCCAAAGAGTTAAGCACAGGACCAGGAACCTGGTGGCCATTTCTCATTCGGCTCTCTCTGGAGGCAACAGAGTGAGGCCCCTGTTGGATGGTGAGACAGACAGACCTTTGGCCTAACCTAGAAAAGCCATCCTTTTGTTTTTGTGTTCTCAAATGGTGATACACTTGGTACTCACTCAGCCTTCTTATTCTGAAAATATATTATAAGTCAGTATTTCAGAAGCGATCAACAGGGTTTTGCAGTCCCCTCAGGTATTTCTAGTGAGTCTGAATGTGTTATCAATACAGGGCTTTGCCTCCGAAATAAAAATGGTGCCTTACACTTCTATAGAACATTCCCTTTCTGGAGAGAGAAAATAAGTGCATCACTAAATAAAGAACAGACAGATTACAATCTGAAAACCCTAGAGAAAAAGCATCTCTCGATAGGATGCATTTGATACATCAAACACCGCTCTTAAATAGCAAATATTCAAAACCCAAGATGACATCTCAAGAATTTGGACTGAGGCTTTAGGTGTTTGCAGTAATATTTATATAAGGGACTCACATAAAGCTGGCATCTAAGTAGATGAAAACAATAAATCCTGTGTACTTGAGGTACATGTTCCGTTTGTTCAGTCCTGCTAAATGTCAAGGTTTAAAGCTGCAGAGGTAAGTCACCCCTCACATGGATGATTTAGTAGTATCTATTGTGCACGTAAAAACCTATCAGGCAGCACTATCGCCCCAGACTACCTTTCACTTTGTTTATGGAATTTAATAAAACAGACTCCAAGGCTACGATGAGGTCCTTCCCGCACATCGAGGAGCTGGTGCAGAAGTAACTAGAACCAAAAAAGAACTGGTAATAGCTATTTCTGCT
Source organism: Dromas ardeola (assembly GCA_013398915.1). Taxonomy (NCBI): domain Eukaryota; kingdom Metazoa; phylum Chordata; class Aves; order Charadriiformes; family Dromadidae; genus Dromas; species Dromas ardeola. The sequence goes on from VYZM01008958.1 coordinate 59,769, forward strand.
AGCCAGGATGTCTGCATTTGGAAAACTTTGACTGCCCATAAGTGACATTGTTTTAAGCTGGGCACTTGTTTTTGTGGGCAGTGAAGGTCTGTTTACTCTTTCATTATGGTGAAAGTTCTTCAGAGCACTCAGGCTGCTGCTTCCTGCTGTACTGCAGGTACGGTTGTATTTTTTTTTTTCCGTGTAGTATTTAAAGTTTTTCTAAAGCCATAATGTGTGTGCCACTGCAGTCCGAGGCATGGAATGACAAGATTCCTGACACTTGTATTTGTTTGTCCTATTAAGTTGATGGGATTTTTTGGGGATTTGGTCTTCACACTTCAAATAAAGGTGTTCATAAAATTTCCTGCATGGTTCAATCTTTGCATGCAAAAGGTCTGTTCAAACACTTTATACAACCTTTGCACAACCACAATTTCTGCTGATTATAAGCCACTTCTGAGAAAAAAAAAAGAATTACTGATCTCAGAATCAACATCGTTGTCTAGAATTTAGATAGCATAGTAAAGAACTAGCTACTTTACTGGCAACTAATTTCAGCTCCACAGATAAGGTCATACAGTATCAGTGTTAAACACAAATAAACTCATTTCCGTATTACTTAGTAAAGTAGAGTTATGCCTAAAATGCCAATTTAATTTTCAACCTGAGTCCCCCACATATTGTGGCTGCAATGAAATGTGGAAACAGTGTTCTTTTTGCATAAATAAGACTCCTGTATATTTCCATGCTGGTTGTAGGTGGTTTATACCAAAACACACATGCAGGAGGTATTAACAACAGCAGCAATTTCCATGCACTATTGGAGACAGTCTGTTTGTTTTCCTAACAATATTCAGAACAAAAGGTTAGCTAAAGGTAATTGCAGAAATACTTTTTGCTGTGCTCTTTCTTATGTTTGTAGGCTTATAAACACATAGGTTGATTGGTACATGTTGGAACAAACAACACTGCCCAGAAATGTTGCATGAAGAGAGTGGCAGGGAAGTGACTTCTATTTCCCAAGCATAGAAAATAAAGCAGATTTATTTCATCAACAGTTCTGTGAAAGAGCTGATGCCTGATTTCAGAGGAACTGGGTGTCTGCTCACTGTTTTAAGTGCTTCCTGGAAATGATGTTTTTAGGTTTGTAATATTGAAGAGTTTGATAGCATTTGGTCCCTACGCACAGTTGCTTTCATTTGCAACAACAAATTTTTGAGGTTTTTCTGAGACTACTTAATTACTAGCTGTTTAAGGAACAACTCGCTTTCAAAAACTCTAATAAGCTAGCATGGAGAGCCATACTGAACGGTTTCTTAAACCACTTTTGAGAGGTGAATTATCAAGCATCTTATCCAGGCTTCCTCCTTCAGGCTTGCAAGTGAAGTAGGGAAAGGGAAAGGGAAAGAGGAAAGAAAAAGAAAAAGAGAAGGAAAAAGAAAATAGAAAAAGATAAATAAAAATAAAACTATAAAGAAAATAAAAAATTAAAAAAAATAAGAGAGGAAAAAAGGAAAATAAAAGGGGAAAAGTGAAAAAAAACACCAAGAAAGTTTCAGCACACAGCTGTTGGTACTGTGCCATGGCTCACTTAGTGGAAGAAAGAGAAGGGATACAAAGGAAGGTGCTCTACCATGCTTCTCCCTTACTATGGGCTCTGAAATGCCATGATAAGTGTACAAGTATTCTTGGCATACAGTGTTTGAAAAATCAGCACATGAAAGTGTCATTGATTCAGGGGAAAGTAATAGGAAAAACATCACAGGACCCTTCCCTTCCTTTTTTCTCCATTTATTCTTGACTATTTCAAAGCTTCTTTGCTTAAGTCATATTAAGAATGTTCAAAATAGTTTTTCCTGCGTGACAATTTTACACTGGTGTCATTTCACCTGCTAACACTGTTTCTGACTTAAGAATAAATGGGTCCATTCTCCGATCCATAAGGGGAAATGCGTTTCCGCTGCTTGTATCTCTTAAAGATTTATAGGAAATTACTGAAATGATGATATAAACCAGGTCACAGTGGCAGCCCTGAGGCTGCCTTCAGTTCAAAGATACTCAGTACTCTTCCATCAGTTAGAGTCTCCCTAAGTAGGACCAGAAGAAACACGCCAGTTACTGAAAATCACCTACTTTCAAGAGAGGGGAAAGAAGGGTTCTTTTATGTGCACTGTGCGTTCTGGATCATTCACTATAACCAAAGAATATTCTTAAATTTACAGTCAAATTTTCTCCAGTTGAATAAATTATTATCATTACCACATAACAGAAACAATTTCCTGTAAGAAGTACAGTAGCCAGTATAAAGTGTGACATGGGAATAGCTCTTGCAATAATGAAGAAAGAGTAACTAGCCACACTGGTTCTTTTTGGTATTTAGAGAGCCAGAGGTTATAAAACCGAGCAAAATAGTATTTCAGAGAAATGGAGACATCTGGTAAAACAGCAGAGTATAATTACCCTATCATCATTTATTGCAATTCACCTAAGGACAGTCGAGGGATTGTAGAGGAAGATAGCTCAATTTAAACTCATTTCTATTGACATAGTCAAATATCCTCTTTCCCTGGTTAAATGCCCAAACAGATGAGCTTAGTAGAGGATGTTATGCAGAGTCTGGACTGATGAAATTCTTCCCGTAGAAGTAGAGCTACTGCAATTTTCTCCTAATGAATATTTTGAAATCCTGAGAGAAAAAAAAAAAGGATTAGTCAGATTTTGAAAAAGAACTCAAACCAAAGAATCTCTTTGATCTTAAAAAAAACGTATTGATGCGTTGATTTTCCTGAGACTCTGGGTGAAACTGAGACTGTCAAAATATGTTCCTCATGTTTGTAGATGAACCATAGGCTCATCTTAGAAGTTACTGACGTCCTCCATCATGATTGGAGCTACCTTTTCTTTTCTACTGTACTTTGTTTTCCACAATTTTTCTTGTATTATCTTACCCTGTGTGATATCTTTCTTCCTAGAATCTTCTTAAAACCTTAACTGAAGTACCAGAAGTCTGCTTACTTCCTTTGCTTTTTCACAGAAATATTGTTTAATGTTGCAGAACTAGTACCCGTAGATTCCTTTTGTGGGTATTCTATTTTATTTGTTAAACTATTTTGGCTCATGTCTCAGTCCCGAATGGCCAGTGAGTCCAGCAATAGCCTGAGGAGGAGAGGAGAAGCACAAGTAGTCCTTGAAAAATAAAGGTGAAATGTGAGCATCTAATAATTAATGTAGTGAAACAAGATGGTATAAGAGAGAAGAGAATGTAAGGCTTTTCTGAGTACTACCTACATTTTATATGTGGGCTAATGAAATAAAATGTATGATTAAACTGTTATACTTCGCAGATATTTAACCTTATTACTAGATTATTAATGGCTTGATGTTCTTTACCTGTATGGGCAGAGGGGAACATACAGAGGACAAAATGGAGCAGGACACACAGGGAAAAAAAAGTTGAATATTCATTTTGGCAGCTCTTGGATACTGAGCTATCGAAAGATCACTGTTTTCATCAGCTTCTTCCAAAAAGCGAGAAAAAAGAAAACAGGAGAATTCAGAGAAAAAAAATCCGTAAGCGAATGTCATAAGTATATTGGTCTTCAACTATGAGGATTTTGTGTTTTCATGAGGGGAAAAACGCAAAAAAAAATAATTTTCTTGTTAAGGCAGAGAAAGATTACATATTTCATAAAAAAACCCAAACATTTACAAGAGAGCTTTTAAAGAATGGGATTAAGTGTTAGCACACATGCATACACACATCAGTGTAGACCGTATGCAGCGAGGAGGAGAGGATACCTGTAGGATTGCAAGCTTTTTAGTTTAAGGACTGCTTGGTTTTTGGTTTTCTGAGTGTACTTAGATGTGCTTTAGTAGAGTACATTCTTAGCACATTACCAATAATAATTTTCTCTATATTCATGTTTTTTTCCTCTCCTGTCTGCCACGTATTGGATGTATTTATTCCTCAGGTGATGGTGAACAGTTTAAGAAATAGTTCAATGCATATACCACAGGTGCCTTTTTTTTTTTTTTTAAATTGTCACCTTTGACAAATGCTAACAATGTACACACAGTTTGTGTTTAAGCAGCCTGGGAAACCTCCACCTTTCCCCAGTTTTGGTACTATCATTTTCTGGCAACCTGATTTGTTTGGTTGTTGGTAGAGGTGTAATCTTCAGACACTTTCTAAAACTGAAAATAGTTATTAGTTACAGAGAATAAAATGTAGAAGTGACTTGCCATAGTTTTGAAATCTACCACCACCACCCCCCCACAGTGCATTACAGCTGCAATAAACATGTTTTCAAGATGTAGTCAGTACACTGTTATTAAAAGAAAGAGGTCACCCACAATAACATCACTCCTGTGACTCAGGTAAAATAAACATATTTCTGTGATGTCCCTACTTTTAAATGCCAAGTGGTGCTTATTCATGAAGAATTGTGAGATTAGTTATGACAGCCGTTGATGTCAGTGGCAGAGACAATCAGACCCTATGATTTTCTAGGTATTTTAAAAATGCAAAATATTTTGCAATCACTCTCCACTACTATTTTCTTTTACCCTCACTATGTCAATGGAACTAGGAAAAACTTAATTAGGTTTGTAATGAAAAGCAAATGTGACGTGGTATTTCTTATGTGTGTAATTGTTACATTTTTGTATTGTTACCTTTTCCATTTACATTTCTGATGGCCCAAAATATCTCTTTATTTAAGGAATTTCAGATGCAGAATTTTCATCAACAAAGATTCTGTACACTTCTAAGAGAAAAGGGAAAAAACAAAAAACCCAAACAGTTCTTTTCCAGACTCTTCTCGCATCCCAAGCTTGCTTGCTCCTAGAAATCATTAAATTCCTACTTCAGCATTAGAGAAGGGCTCTTTCAGACAGACCTGGAAAGATATAAATTCTTGTTTTGTTTAGAAAGAGTAGCTGTGATGGATAACATGGGCTAAGGGCCAGCCTCCAACCCCACTGCTCACTAGCTCCTCCTCCCCAGCAGGACAGGGAGAAAATGGGTGGAGATAAGGAGAGGGAGATCACTTACCAGTTATCACCATGGCAAAACAGGCTGGACTTGGGGAAAAATGAATTTAATTTACTACAAATTGCAATAGATTTTGTTAGCGAGAAACAAAGGACAAAATAAACAAGCACCTTTCCCTCACACCCACCCCCACCTCCAGGCTCAACTTCACTCCCGACTCCTGACTCCTCTGCCTCCCTCATTGGGGCAGGGGGGTGGCGATGGGGGCTGTGTCGGTCCGTAACAGATCCTCTCTGCTGCTCCTTCCCCTGATCCACAGGGCAATGTTTGCAGCCCCAACCTCTGCTCTCTGTGGCCGCCCCCGTGCCCACC
>VYZM01008959.1:0-75093 GCA_013398915.1 Dromas ardeola
GAAGTCCAGGGTAGTGACCTTGCATGTGCACCCTCCTTACCACCCGAAGGATCTTGAACTCCACCATTTAATGGTCACTGCAGCCAAGGCTTCTCTTGAGCTTCTCATTCCCCACCAGCCCCTCCTTGTTGAGAACAAGGTCCAGCATAGCACCTCGCCTCATTGGTTCCTCTATCACTTGGAGAGGAAGTTATCATCAATGCATTCGGGGAACCTCCTGGATTGCTTATGCCCTGCTGTGTTCTCCCTCCAACAGATATGGAGACCTCCAAGATGGTCCTATACTTAACAGTCTTCCAAGAGGGTCCTATACTTAATAGCAGGTTTTGGTCCCAGTCTGCTAACATATTTTTAATCCCATTTAATATAACATGTTAATTTGAATAATTCTCAATAAAAATTTTTCATTACCATAACAAATACCTTAGAGAAACACGAACACATTACCCCCAACACCTCTGCCACCAAAAAAATAGACGTGGTACCACGCTAGTATGGAACAATTTGTTTCCCTTAAGCCTAAACTGATTACTGTTAAGTATAGCTCTTTTTTTGCCTTGCTGTTAATGAAATTGCATTATTTCGCTCAGGCTCACTGTCTATGTCAGGCTGATATGCCTATAATTACCAATATCTGTATCTTCTGTTTCTCCAGGCAAGCAGGTCTTTCTAGCGTTCCCATGATTTACCAACTTTAATAGCCCACACATCTCCTCATCCAGCTCTTTAAAGCTTTTGCTGCAGCCAGACCTACTGGTTAAAAACAGCCAGCTTATTAGCTCCTGCTTCACATTTTGCCAAGTTACTGTTGGAAGGGAACAGATTTCGTCTTCGCCCTCGGTGAATTCTTCATGCAGACTTTTCAAAAAAATGCTTGGAACAACAAGATATATTGAAACTATTTGCCATTTCTACATTAAAAACATGTTTTTACAGACTAGTATCATTGTTAGGATTTTTTGTATTAAAAGACATATAAAAACTTTGTTTTACTGCCATTCACTGTCTTGCCTTAGGTTTTTCCCTTGTGTCCTGTCACTTCACTAAGACATTTTCTGGTTTTCCACCCTCCTAATTTATATTCATTACTATCTCTTTTTCCTCTGTGTGTGTGTGTGCATTTGTATTCAGCTACATTTGCCTATTTCAAGCCAGCCTGGTTCTTTTTACCAACGCAACTTTTTTTCTCTTACTCGGGCAGCTGTGTGGCTCTGGGGCATGCAATAAGTGATTGTATAAAATTCCCAATTACACTTCCCATTTTAAGACCATGAGAACAGCTGGACAGGGGGCGATCAAAGGCCCGTCCAGTGACTGTCCAGCAGTGGAGGTGCCTGGACTACCAAAAACCAAGCAGCACAAACGCAGCCAGCGCCTCCCCGTACCTCCCCTCCATCCCCCCCCCAGCCCCTATGTGTCCCCCAGAGCGTTCTGAGCTGGCGGCCAGGGCCTTTGCATCCCACGGGGCTTACTGGATCTTTCTTCCATTCTTTTGCCCAGTCACCTTTGAAATCCATATGGATTTTTAGCAGCCACCCAGCCCACGTGACAGGAAACACCCCAGTTTGATTAGAGGACACATAAAGAAGCGTCTCTTTTTGTTCTTTCTGTCTTTTCATTCAATGCCTCCTCCTCATTGAACTCAGTTATTGCCATTCACCTTCTCTGCACCATTTTCAGTTGTATTCTGTCACCTTCCCTCCTCAATCAACTCCTTTCCAAGATGAAAAAATCTAGCCTATTTAATCACTCCTTGAATTAAATGATTTTCACCATATCTGTGATCACTCTTCTTACCCTGCTCTGAACATTTCTACTTCTCCTATACCCTTTCCGAGATGCAGGGAAATGAAACTACACATACTACTGTGACATCTTGCATTTTAAACTTTTCTCAAGGATGATTTGGCTTTTAATAGTTTTCAGCTTCATGAAACTGGGCTTTTAAATGACGAAGTTTTTCTATGTTGCTGACTCAGACTTTAGCTTCTTTGAATATAATAGAGATGCCCAAGCCACCATCATTGTCCTCCAGCAACCGGCACGTTTCAGCTCTGTGCCCAATCCATCCTTCTTGCTGAGTTAATGCCTAATTCGGAGCTAAGCAAGGCTGGATGCAGTCCCCAAGCAGGGAATTGCCAGCTATGGGTTTTGGCAATTCTAAGGAAATTTTGTGTCTGCCTCTTAACAGCAAAAAAACAGAAAAGTTTCAGACAGAAGCTGCAAGAATAATCTGAGATGGGACAGCCTGGCTGTATAGTAAGACCAAGAAAGCTTAATGTTTCTAGCTTATTTGAGAGAAGATAAAAGGTGACTTGATCCTTACTTACAAACACCATTATGAAAGGGATTTCTGGCAGCAGATGAATCTGTAATCTGGTGGCGTAAAGGCATAATAAGATCCCGTGGCTGAAATCTGAAGCAGGAGAAATTCAGATTAGGAACAAGACAAAAATGTTAGCAACAAGGGTAATTATCCAAACAGCTTAAAGGGATGTACCGGACTCTCTAACACATGATGTTTTCAAATCATAATTAGCTGTCTTTTTAAAAGATGTACTGTTGCTCAAGCAGAAATTATGGTCTCCATGCAGAAATAATCAGAAGAGAGTTTTTAGCCTGTATTAAGCTAGAGGTCAACCTAGATGATCTTAATTACCCCCTTGGCCTTAAGATCTGTGAGTCTAGAAAAGTGGGGATAATGGCATGTATTTAACTATCTTGTATTTCAAATGAGCAAAGTGGGGAGGATTGTTCACAGTGAATAAGTGATTCTATAAATTTAGGCCAATTTTTTGCTCATAACATATCTGGGAACAGACCATTAACTCCTCAAATCTATTTTTCAAATGTGATGGACAGCTATCTTGCCCAATATTTCACTTAGAATTTGTGAGCTGTGCTGCCTAATTGGCTAGCTACCGGGTAATGTGCCAGTTCACCTCTGTGATTGATTAGCATGAAGGCAAAGCAGACAGGCATATTTAAACATCTCAAATTCAGTTTGAGTGAACATGTGTACGAACAGGATTTTGAAATCCATGTTCCTTTAATCAAGCTCCGCCATGTCACGTCTACTGAGAAGTAGGCAGAAAAACTGCGTAAGCATCACTAAAGCAGATTCATTTGTTTTAAATGCTAAGGTCTAATCAAACCATAGTCACAACATTATTTTACTCATCAGTCATCCGGGTCTAGGTCTAAGGGCGCATTTTGTTTTGAAAATTAACAAACTCCCTAGCCATTTTCTTATGCAGTAGGTAGTCCAGTGAGTCCTTCTAGGGGCTAATGCAATTGAAACAGCAAATACTCAAGATACTGGGTATTAAAAAAGGGACTGCTTTCATTTAATGCAGGTCAATAGCCATGGGAGGAAGTACAGCATTCTGGGAGACAAAACAAGAGCAGGGGCAACTCACTTAGGTTGCAGTTAAATATTACAAAAGCAAGACTGGAGTATTAAGATAGGATAACCACAAAGAGCAACATCTGTTAAAGAAAAAAAAATGTCTTTCAAAGCAGATCCTCTTTTGTTAGTGAAACCAATTCAAATGATTTTAGGATCGTGGAAAGACATCCCTGGTGATGATGAGGAGCATCTGAGAGTGGTCCATTGTGGAAAGAAGAGGGCTCCTCCAGGACAGCAGAGCCAGCAAGTCATGCCTGTGACACTGGACTGCAAAGGGAAGGCACCGCAAAAGCAAAGAAGTGGCTGTTCTTTAGGAACACATAACACACAATGCACTTACTGAACAAGGCTTTTCCTACCAAGATTTGGCAACCTGTGCTGGTTACCCACCTGCCTCTCCCCATCCAGCGTACGCAGCTGCACCCACCTCCCTCTGCAGGGCTCATCTTGCGTCAGATCCTGGGCAGCCAGGTCAGGCCCCAGCAAGGGCAGGAGTGCTCCTTCCTGGCCAACCTCCAAGGGTCGTGCTGGCACCCGGCACCTCAGCCCACCATTCTGCATCACCGTGAATCAAAAAGATGGTTCCCCTCCAAGCACTTTCTGTCTCAGGCACATCCACCCCCACTGCCAAGAGGCATGACCGTGATACGTGCAGACACAACCCAGACGGTTGCGGTCAGTCGTGAAAGTGCAGGGAGGCACCGAGACCACCAGCAAGCTTTGACAGCCCACGGTGAAGCCTGTACTTCTGCAGCACCGGATTTTGCAGCCCACCCTGGATTACAAGTGGGCTGGGTATTGCAACACGTACTTCAATGCTGCATTCCAGGTGCAGCATGGAGATACCCCACGTAGGAGCCCAACGCCTGCAGACAATTACAGAAGCACAGTCGAGCGCGATTAACAGCTGTTTGGCCTGCAGTGAGCTTGCAAAATGAGTACAGTTTATATTGCACAGAGACAATTGTCAGGGAGCAGCAGGGAAAGCTGTGACAGGCAGGAGGGAGTAGATGCCTGTGTCAGGGGCCACTTCATTTGTCACCTGTGGGATGGCTTCCCTATTACATCTCCAGCCTGGCGTGGAAATTACGCTTGTTCTGTGCCCCTGGTTCAACACCAAATTGGAGGAAATATATGGCTGCCCTACTTCCATGCATTTTCTGATGGGAGGTTTGAACACCAGTTACAAAACTGCTCGGTACCACCAGCACCTGGGGGGAGTGGTACCCCCCCCGATGCTCAATAAAAATGTGATGTTTTGGACCAGTCTTATCAGTATCAAGAGCTGTAAGAGCATCTGTGCTCCTGGAGACACGCTGTGGTATGCAAACAAGAAATAATGCAATATCTTCCCTTTTCCCCACCCATGAAAACAAACTTCTGAGTCATCAAACCTTTGATATAACTGAGAAATACACGCGGAGGGCAGTGCCCAGCTCCCCCGTTGAGCACACACCTTCTGCTGCCCTGCCTCGCAGGCAGACAGGCTGCCTTCTCCACTGCCAGGGCATGGTGGCACACAGGACATGCATCTCAGCTGCTTCCTGGTGTTCAGGAGATGCAACATTCAGGTGTCTGAACCCTTGCTGTGGGAGCCTGTTTCTGCCCTTGCAGAAGGAGGCTGCTTTTACTCCTGCAGAAAGCCACCGACGCCAGCAAAGTCCCCCCTGTCATCTCCGGTGACAGCGTGAGGGCGGACGTGGACCCCCGTGAAAGGTCTGGCTTTCAATTCTTCCCCAGCAAGGAGAGCACTTACTGGCACGTGTGCAGCCTGTTCACAACCCACGCGTGCTTGCAGCGCTGGCTAGTAAATGCCCGGGCTGTCAGGCCATACGTCGCATTATTGTGGTCTGAGCAGCCCGGACAAAAACAACTGCCTCCACGGTGAGCTTCCAGCCAGCAAAGCTGCTCTTCTGTTCCCTTCTGGGTTTGGTGTTTGAATTAAGTGGAAGCTGGGTTAATCCCAGCTCTGGATGCTGAGCCACTAAAAAACTGTTTCCTTGCCAAGAATAATGATCAGGGTTTAAAACGCTCCAAAAGCGCCTGCTCTGCTTTCGCCGGTGGTGGAGCAGTGCTAGATTTCTTAAAATGGGCTCAGTCCTAGTCATGACCCGTACTAGCCTGTGTAATGAGGCCTCTAAGAAAACAGCCTCGCTTTTCCCCAGCTGTGAGCTAACCTCACAGAGGGCTGCAGATGTAGGGGGATTTGTGTGATGGGGAGGGAGGACTGGGTGCCTCCATCCTCAGAATGGACCTCAGAACCTAGGTCCATTACAGCAACTCCTACCCATTCTCCCTCTGCATTCATGAGGTTAATGTGGGTTGTCTAATGGGCGAGAAATGGGCTCCAGAAAAAGGCCGCCTCTCCCTCCCTCCCTTCCCCTGTGCTGAGTCAGACCTTCACAGCCAGCCCTCAGCCTTTTCTCTACCACAAGCCTGGGGAGAGCTGGCGGTTTGAAAACTCGTGGAAGTTCATGGCTTCATTTTGGGGATTTTGCAGGCTTGTTGCACTTCAGTGGGCTGACAGAGATGCACAGGTATAGCTTACTTGGGATCTGTTTATCTACAAAAACAATCAAGCTATTCCCACCAGCTGCCGTGTGAAGGCCAAGGGGATGGGAGATACGAATGCGAGACCTGTTCTTTGATTAGTGTGGTTTGTACATCAAGGTTTTATTAGATTTTACTGCCCTACTGACTGCTGCTTGCAATTGCTTCTTGCCAGCCTCTTCCCTAACAGCTCCTCTGCTCTCTGCTTCCCTTCCCACCGCCTTCATGTGGACCTCTTTATTGTCAGCTCCAGTGAGATGATCAAATTTGGCATCTGCTGCTGGACACTTCAGGTTTATTAAATCTGTTAAAAAAAAAAACTTTAATTCTGTAACGTGCGCGGGGCTGGGTAGCGGCGGGGAAGCAGAAGGGGCAGCCCCGGTGTCCCTGTGCACACAGAGTTTACGCTGGCTCAGTTCTGGGCACTGGGGGGCAATTCCTGGGGGGGTGAGCCAGAGGAGGGGCAGGGAGGTGATTTATGGGCTGGCTGTACACACACACGCATCCATCCACCTACCTGCCCATGTGTACTGGCCACGTCCACAGATGCACGCTCCAGATACGCATGCTCACCTCAGAGATTTGTATGTCTTACTTAATGCCCACGCCTCCTCTTAAATGTTATTATTCAATGTACTACTCTCATCTTAGTCACTGTCCCAAAGCCTTTGAAAGGCCAAGGTTAAGGTGAGGACTAGGTCACCTCTGTGTTTTTTTTCTTCTCCCTTTCTTCTAACCACAAGCAGCTCTTAGTCCACTGTTTGTGAGCTCTTGGAACTCCAGGCGGTTTCTTGCCCTCTCCTGTAAGTGTCACATTGAGCTTTTTTTCTTGTTCTGCCCGCACTTAGACTCCTGCCTTCTGCTGAGCTGCAGAGAGCTCTCAGCGCTCCTCCGCAGGGGTCTGCCTCACTTTGCTGGATGCACAGGACCTCACCGCCTAACTGAGTTAAATGCTTAAATAAATATCTCCAACATCTGCCTGTTGCAGCACTTGGTCCTTTTTTTCCACAGCCCCATTCGAAAAAGTGTGCGTAGAGCGATTTTTTAATGTGGGAAATAAACATTTTTTTCCTCCTCTTTTCCCCTCTGGCAACTAAAACCTGGAAGAACTGGGATGTTTTGCTCCAGCGTTCCCAGAAATTTGCTACTGAGCTGAAAGGCCGTATGAAACTTTTCACACTAGGAAAAGCATGTGCTCCAAAAAGTCATGAGAATGTGGAAATGATAATCACAGAAAGTGCTTAAAACTTCACACAGAGTGGTCACTGTTGGCAATTTGCATAATAACCCTGGGAAATAAGCTGTTATGCTTCATGACGGCAGTAATAATTAAATGCCAGAGCTGGTCATTACAAGAGTTAACCACTGATTAATTCGTCTGTTTATATTAAAAAACAGGGTTGGCTACACTAACTAATAAATTGCCTGTGTACAGCTGTTACCAAAAAGATCACTTGTTAGATAATTGCTTAAGTAATTTTTAAATTCTTTTAATTAAGTTTCAGTAATTGGACTCCCCCCAGTTTATTTTCCCTTTTTTATGGAATGGGGAAGAAATAAACAGACACTGTCTATGCATAGGTAATATGAGGCAAAGGAAGTATAATTGGAAATCTATACGAAAACAAATACCTGTTGTGATCCTCTTGTCCTCCCAAAGGCTTGTGGGAATCTAGTGAAAATTAGGTTTTAATTTTATTTTATTTACTTCGCCTCATGGAGACGTGGCTCCTACCTCACTCCGCTTGGCGAATTCATAATAGGGACAGAGATGATCAAGTCAGTAAATCTTTCTATGCTCATTCAATTTATTATGCATGATATTAGCCAGCCAAGTCATGTTGTGGGGGGCAGTTTATGGCATGACGATAAAGCCTCACTTACAGCTTCATAGGGCCAGATCATCTCTGGAAACTCGTGGTTTGCCTTTCTCTGCCTGTCCTCCACGGAGGGCTTAGCCCACCCCTGACCCGAGCCTGGTGGGAGGCAAGGGCAGGGGCAGCCGTGCCCAGGGCGAGAGGCGAAAGGGGACCAGCGCCGATGGTGACAGCAACACGGCTGCCTTCCCCGAACCAGCCTCCTGACATTGACAATGTGTCATGTCAAACGAGCCTTGGCACAAGACAGAAAAAAGGTCTTTTTTTCCTGGAAATTCAATTATAGGGGGGTTGCCGTAAAGGGCCTCTTTCATATGTTGCCGCACTCCACATTACCAGTCATTACTGTATAGCCTGCTCTTAAAGAATACTCTTGGGCATCATTGCACAGGGCCTCTGCATTGTCTTTTCTATCCATAAGGTGGCTTTGTTAATGACTTCATTGATCCATACCTTTGCGTGGTTCAATATGCTATTTTCTGCCACGCTGTTTCAATGGTGTGCAGCTTAGCTTTGGGGACACAGTCATCCAGGCATGACGCTAACTTTTGCTGAAATACAGGTGTTTGACAGCTTACTGGCTAAGGTTCAATGTTGAACATATTTGCAGGCTCCAAGTCCAGAATAAGGGTAGAGTAATAAGGCCAGAAAAGAAGGAATAATCACATTCTGTTATCACTTAAAGAGTTAACTACCTGCATCGCACCTAAAATACAGTGTTATATACATATACACCTCCCCTGGCCACTACACAAATGAAACGACCTGATCCATAAATTCACATCAAAAGTTTCCTCCCATACAGAACATTCAATTACATTCAATTTATATCTGTAATCCACCTGTGTGGCTCTACTAATATTAGTTCTTAGAGCCATTTTTCTTTCCTCTTAAGAAAATGCGATTGCTTTTTAATTGAGAAACAGTCTCACTGGGGAATGGCAAACCCAGAGTTATATTCCCCGGAGATTTCAAAGCAAGCAACACAATCACCAGTGGTGTGAGCAGTGTAAACGTTGAGAAAGCTCCCTGCTAATCCCTGCTTTTTTCAGCAGGTTGGCGTACCCACACCCACACCTCCAAGCTGAAGCACCTTTGAGCAGAACAACTACGAATACATCAGAAAAAACACAGTTGGATTTGGAGTGAGAAGAGAGTGACACTTCAAGAGAAGAGCTGAAGGGGCCAGGTGCTTGCTCTCCTGCATGGGGAAAATCCCCACTTGCCCTTTACAGCCACACATTGGAAATTACCAGCGAGTGACTCCCGCTCTTTATATTCACCTCAGCAATTAGTCCAGGTGAGAAGCCCCTTGTTCTGGTGATCACACACCTGAGAAAACTTTTTTTTTCTGTTGGACTCAGCCCTTGCCTCCTGGCCTGGGCTGTGACTGCTAGTGAGCTGGAATGTGATGGATTGGGGGTGAATTTGACGCAATGTCTCATTAGTAATCTTGCTGTAGTTGTTTTCACCTCGTGTGAGTTGAAACCTCCCTGTGGGGTTTTCAGCACAACCGTCCCATCAGATGGCTCCTCGTGTCCAGTGCATCCTGCCCTAGCAGCAGCCTGAGCCCCTAAGGATCAAAGGAAGAACACTCACTGGTAACGTTATCTTCCCCATCCTACCAGCAGAAGAGAAAATATAGGAAGTGGGAGAAGCAGGCGACACGGTGTTGCTGTGATCCATGACTGCATCGACAGACTGGTGGAGGAAGCGAGGGGACAAGGGTGCAGGTGCGGCAGGGCGATCTTGCTGTCCCACAGAGCACTCCATGTCCCTGCACAGCAAAACCGCGGGCACAGCTGGCCAAGCCCCTCCTAGGACTCCCTCACCCAGTGCCCCCACTTCTCGACAGACACTTTTGCCCTCCTTCAGGCTCCTGGTTGTCCTTCTGTTCGCAGCACCATGACTAATCTGTGTCTCGTTTCTCCTTCTTTACCACGCTGCCTTGGCAATGTTCGTTCTTACCGTTCCTGTTTCCCAGGTCTTTTCTGACACCCCTGCCTCCAGCAGTCCTGTAGGCCTCACACAGAAGCTGTCTAGACAAATTCATGACGATTTGGGAAGCACTTGGATGCCACCACAAAAGGTTAGGCAGGAAAGTTAATCAGGAATTTGCCGTCCATTTCCTCCACAGCACAGTTTGAATCACGGATTGTAAATAAGGCATGAGACGTGCTCTGAATAATGAGGAGAAATAACGAAAAGTATGAAAGCTCATCATGAGATCACAATTTATTTTGGACGGTGAATGTAGGAGAGGTTCCCAGGGAAAAATTAGTATGCAAGTACGTAGGTTCAAGATGAAAGATAGTATCATAATACATATGGAAATGGGAATCAAATGAATATTGCCCAGACAATCCTAAGTCTAACCATTCTTATATTCCAAGAGCTGAATTTTACCATTTTAAAATCCTCTTACATTCAGAGGATCAAGGCCTTATTTTGTTAATCGCTTATATGGAAATGCTTCCAACATGGAAAAGGAATTCAGTGACCAATAAAACAGCATTTGATGTTTTTGTCTTTTTATTGAAGTTTGACTTGTCTGTATATTGAAGTGTGGGGTTTCAGCCATTTCTTTACTTAAGAGAAAAAGAGCATTGCTGAGCAAGAAAGAAAAAAAAAAGTCCCAGGAAAAAAACCTAGTCACATAAAAACTGTTCTTTACTTTTGGTATATTCAGCACTTTTCCTGAGTAAAGTTCACAGAACACTCACATGAATAAAGAATTTTTTTTTTGTTGTTTAATTGGATTGAGCCTGGAGAGAGAGGAAACCAAATAAATCTTTAAGTAGGGGCAGGGAGGGATAGGGGAAAATATTTTAAGGTAAAGTGAGAAATAGGTAACACTCTCACGGAAATTTCCTGAGGCAGAGTATTATTTAATGCTGTGTTATTTTCCTGGACTCACAGATTTAAAGGCAGAAGGTGCCTGCTGTCATTCATAACACAGGTCACAGCATTTCATCCAGCCGGTCCTGCTTTCGGAGCACACCTGAGAGTGGTGAGCCGATCACAGGCAAGCTTTGCTCCTGCGGTCCAGAGCAGCGGGATGTGGAGGATCCTGGGGCAGGTGGCAGGATTTCCACAGGGCACATTTTCACATGGCATCCTGGGCTCTAAGCTGCCATGATTGTATTGCTGGTCGTGTACAAATTAGCTGCATTAAGACTAGCTCCACTCTACTTGTGATGGCTGCAATCACGGTCCAGTAGCTTGAGTAGCTTTGCAACAATCCCTTTTGCTCCTTTATGTTAGCCATGAGAAGGAATAGATACCTGCTCTGAGTAGCTTTCTCCATGCTGTCTCGCAGCTCAGCCTCTTTCAAGTACATTAAGGAGAGCTGGAGAACGGCAGCCCAGTGTGTAGTTTATGGGCTGGATGTTAAGCGGCCCCACACTCCCATATTTCTGTTTGCCAATTCATTTCAGGGCTGTTGACTTCTGTGGGGATTTAACTGCAGGGTCAACATGAGAGCTGGCTGAAAGAAACATTCCTGTTGGTGTGCTTCTGTGCAGGGCTGAGAAAGGAGACAGGACTCTTCAGCGACAGTGAATATCGTGACAGTGATGGCAAACCCTGCCAGTCAGCAGGCAGCTTTTGGCCCCGAACGGAGCAGGGGGAGTGAGTGTGACTGCAATGCTTGCCTGAGTGCTCTGCGCCTTTTAGTTACCACCTGCGAACGAGCTGCTGGCTCTTGCAGACTGGTGTCCTCATTACGAGGATCAGAAGCTGCTGGTGTGCATATCATGTTGGTAATCCCAGGAGAGAAATCAGAAACCCAGCTGGAATGAAAACCGCTCTCCTCCGCAAGGGTGGATCCTCCAGAGCAGGGTGGAAATACACCTACGGCATTCTGTGATTTGACACAGCAGACACAACCACTGCCCAGGCTGGACGTGAGCTGTGGTTGAAAAGGAAGTCAGGATGTGCACTTGTTAATCCAGCATGTCTCAAAAGCACCATAAAAATAGACTGGGAGATAGTTTATTTACAAATGAGATGTCATTTTTAGCACTGGAGAGAAAGGAAGTACAGAACACTGTGACACTGTTCTTCACACTTGTTCATTTACCCAGGCTTCCCCCAGAGAGACCAGCAGCCAACACAGGCTAGTAGAGAAGGTTTGCGGTAAGAGATCCAGTTTGCACAATTTGCTTATGGAAAGAAGGCCTTTTGTGGCACGCAGTGCAGCACGAAACATGTTGTTCTTCAGTAAGGGGCGAGCTATCTCAGGCAAATGCTACCTATTCAACAAGGAGATGAAGAGGACCAGATGGAAAGATGAATTTCCTTTTCTAGGATCCAAGAGAGTGGGCTGATGCTGTTGCAAGCGGAGATGAAGGCTGAGTTGGAGAGTAAGGATCTGGCTGCAGATCTAAAATTTGTTGGGTGGAGGGGGAGAGAAACACTGGGCCAAATGTTCACGGAGAAACTGTAGGATGAAGAAAACTAAAGATACTTTTAGTGTAGCTCTGCCCTTCAGCACAGTGACACCTGCCTTCCATCTGCATGTTTCTTAAGCCAAGATGCTCATGCCTTAAAAAAATGGGAACACCCCACCTCACATTATGGCGAGAGGATGGTATTTACATATTGACCATGGCAGTCCAGCTGTCAGAAGAACATCTCCCTGCCAGCACCCAGGTGCATCCTCTCCGACCATATCTGTCCCTCAGGGGAGTAAAATCACAGCTCACAGCCACACCAACCTTTTATTCGCCTGTGATGTCCCTTTCTCTCCATCTCTACGTCCTCCAATACACCAGATCTCCCAGCCCTGTCTGAAACCCTTGTCCCTTCCCACCACTGGTTGCTCCTTGCCTCTACACCCTCCTGACATGAGTGCAACCTCGAAATCTTTTATCACCAGCTCCTGTGTCCCACTGTATCCCCACAGGGTCATTCCTATCCCTCCTCCCCGGCTGAGAAGCATTTCTCTCCACCCTCCCACCAACAGGTAGTGTGTCCATGCTTCCCAGCACTCAGCACCGACACAGGTTGGTCTGCTCCCTTCCCCCTCTCCCAGAATAGCTGGGTTTCAGAGGCAGCTGTACGTCTTTTTATAGATGGGACTTAATGTCACTTGATGGACCACAGCGCTATTTTTGTGCCAAGTTAACACAGGCTTAGTATTCTGCGCGTGTGAGTGCTTCACCCAAGACTAGTTGCTGAAATATAAATACCACTCAACCAAAGTTATTTAGAACTTCAGTTGGATTGACCTGATCTGAGCCAATTATTTTTCCCGACAGAATTAATTAGACTGCATATAAAGTGAGTGAGATGTGAAAGACAGGTCTGCAGAATTACTTATTCCATTAACAGTTGGTTTGGAAAAAAAGGAAGAGTCTCTGTCCTTGACTTGGCTTTGCCATGGCCTCATCAAGAAGAAGGGAATCGGGGTTTTCACATAGGAAGCTGCTCTGCTGGCAACCACAGTTCACTTGACGTTAGTTTGCATCAACAAGCTCCCTGCTCTCTTACATTCATGATGATAAGGGCTGGCTGTTTAAACACTGTCGCAGAATCAAGACTCCCTTCCTGCTCAGAACAACTGTTGCTCAGACCTCCTCTGCGGAGCTAATTTATTGCCAAAGAGAGCGAAATGTAAATAGTTTGCAGCAGGTACGTGAGCAGGCCTTTCTTTACCGAGAATTGCTTGGAGAAGAGCCAGTCGGTGCCTGTACACAAAGCTGGGGGGAGCAGCTTTTCAAGCATGGGAGTAAAGTAGGACTGGCTTCAAAAGCGATGATTATTTTATGGGAATAACTCCAGTAAGGTGGGGAGAGATTGAGAAACTAATTTTTTCAAGCTCAAAACTCATACTCAAGTTTCCTTGGGACTCTTTTCTCCTCCAGAGCTCAAAACAAAGTGAGAGCAGCTCTGCAGCTCCAGTCCTACGTGAATACTTGATTCTGGGGTGGCATACATCCCAGTACCTCAGGACAGACAAAGCCTATTTTTCTTTTAAACACAGACCATGAGGAAAAGGTGCAACTGAGACAAGGGGCTGGGGCCAGCTTCCTGTCCTCTGCATGGGGAGAGAAGTTCACGCCGTCCCCCTGAGCCTCCCTGTGCCCATGCCACGACTGCTCCACTGTAGCAGCGTTCACGCAAGATCAAAGGTCTGGTTGCATCCGGGTTTGTAGGGCCTGGGGAACAATCCCCAGCCTCAAGAGCTAACAGTTTACAGCTCACAGCCAATAAACTCTGCCATCTGCATCCACCATCCTCTCTGACAAAATCCACCTGGGCCATCCCTGCGCAAAACACCATTCCCAGTGCTACAGTCAGACACAGGGGTTGTCTCCAGCAGCAGATGAGTCGCTTGCACTCTCTTCTTTTCCAAGACCAACTTCTTTCTGATCTCAGAGCCTAAGTGTGGGAAGGGAGGCTGGGAAGCCAGGGAAGTCATCACCTTGTCCCTGCAAACAGCTTCACCTTCGACTCAGTTTCATCCCAGCATGATTCTTCCTCCATCGGCTCTTTGATAACTCCTCATGGGCAGGTTAATATGAACAAAGCAGTGACCTACAGAGCATCTGATGGTTATAAAACATATTGCGCATAACCCTGAAACAGCCGTGCCCAGACTGCAGGGCAGAGCCCTTCACAGCACTGGGCTGCCACTGCCACCTCTGCCAGGGACAGACAGAGCTTGGGACTCTGCTGCGGCACAGCAGAAATGAAAAGTATTGCTTCCTGTTTTCTGGGGTTATTTTAAGCACCGTTATCTTGTTTCCTGAATCACACTAATGCTTTGTAGCTAACTGTGCTTTGGGGAGGAGAAATGGACTATACCGTCTCCCAAAATCTCTCCCCAGTCCCACAGCCTGGCTTGAGAAGATCAGCTGGATACTGCTCTGGAAAGCTTTCAGTGAAGGTGATTCTGCAATATCCTTCACACACACCCCGCCCCGGTACAGGGTTTACAGCCTCTTACAGGATTTTTTTACATCCTATCTAAGGATACACTGCTGTATATTAAGGCAATTATTTCTCATCTTACCTGTAGGAGAAGAAGAGGAAAGTAAAAACCAGTTCTCTCTATATTGAAAGGTTTGTGATTCCCCTCAGTCATCTGCTTTCTAGACAAAACCGAAGTCCCACTTATCTCGTGCTTTCTGAAACTTTTCCTATTTGTGCTGCTTTGCCCAGATTGTCTCTGACAAGATATCCAAATCTGGATGCATTGCACCAGGTGGGATCTCAGCAGCGCTGGGTGGAGTGGCATAAGTAGCTCTCATACTGTCTGCCTGCTAACACCTCCTACCCAAAGATTCACCTTTTTCAAAACACCAACATATTATTGGCTTGCTCAGTTTGCGGTACGCCAAAACCCCATCTCCTGTTCTTCAGTACTGCTGTCTCAGCAATTATTGTGCAATCTGTTTTTATGCATTTGATTTCTGTGTGCGATACTTCCAACTTGTGTCAAAATAATTCCATCTCACTGGGTCCAGATCATTTCTCCAGCTCATCGAGATCACTCTTTTTCTGATTATGTCCTCCAAACTCATTATAGCTCCTTCCCAGCTTGATGTCTGCCGCACATGAAGTCTTTTCCATCATCCACCCTGGTAATGAAGACAGTGAACAGAAATAGTCCCAAGGAAAAAATTCCCCTGTAGAATCCAACTT
This sequence comes from Dromas ardeola, assembly GCA_013398915.1. Lineage (NCBI taxonomy): Eukaryota > Metazoa > Chordata > Aves > Charadriiformes > Dromadidae > Dromas > Dromas ardeola. Next base: position 15,487 of record VYZM01008959.1, read on the forward strand.
GAAATGCCTTCTTATTTTGACAAGAGACCATTGCAAACCAGCCAGTACATTTTTTCAACTACATGAATGCGACTTCATGACAATTTCTTTTCTAATGAAGATTCACCCAGGAAAATCATTGAATACTTCAAACACCTCTTCGTCATATTTATTTGTTCTCTGTGTCCATTAAGTAGTGGAGTTGCAACTCCCTTTGCTTTACTCCTGCTCCTCGTGCATTCAGAAGAACTATTTATGTTGCCTTGTTGCCTTGTTTTTACTCTTTGCAAGACTCCTTTTTTGGATTTCAAGTAATGAAGTGCTCCTGGTGCAGCTATATAGGGTTTACCGTAAACTCTATTGCTTGTCTGCACTGAGACAAGTTTCTGATTTGCTTGTAATATAGCCACCACCTCTCGGCACTTCTTCACTTAGAATTTCTTCCCAAGAGACTCTGACTAATGACTTCCTGAATTTGCTGAAATCTGCTTTTTTTTTTAAGTCCAGGTCTTCATTCTGGCACCCTTAGATCCTGAAATAGCCAGTGATTTGTTCCCTGTCCCCAGTTTCAGCAGAAAATGAAGCAGACACAGAGAATGTCCAATTCTCATTTCATAAATGGGCCTCCTCCGGGACTGAGATGGATGGGCAGGATAATCTGAAAACTGCTGCTCTCTTTGCTGTGCTTGATCTGTAGGTAAAGGACTTTGACTTTAAGAGTTGTAAATCGAGTGGCCTCAGGGAGCACAACAACGTAAGGGGAAAAATATCCTATCAATCAAGGGGGTGGGGAATGGAAAGATACAAGGTCTTAGTAGACATAAGAGAGAGTTACGTTTTAATTTGTTCTTTGAGAGAGGGACATGACTAGCAGCAATTTAGGTTTACTGGCTAACTTGGGCAGCTGCCAGGATGGACAGAACATAATTTGGTACATCCAAATCAGCTATCAAAGGACAGGAAGTTGGAATTAATCTAGTGGGATCAGAAATCATCCAGAGACTTTAACATTAAATGAGAAACATTTATTCTAACATAGCACTAAAATCAGGAATGAAAACTGCAAAGCAAGTCAGGAAATTCACTGACCAAGTCCCCTTCAGCTAACTTTTCAGATGAGTGACCTGAGAGGAGAAGGCACTTAGCTTTTGGTGCCTGATAACATATCACTGTCGTTGCGACAGTGAGAGAAGCTATTCGTTTGGGACTTCAGGGGAACAAGGGAAATGTTGGCTTTTTCTTTTTCTTAACAAATACGGGTTAAATACTGCAAAAAGAGGTTTAGAAATATTTCAAAACTAATTATAGTATTTTATCAACTTACAGAGGAAAAATTACATATGTGACTTTCTCAGGAACGCTGGCAATGAGCCACATCACAAAAATACTTCTTTGCACTTATATCAAGAAGAGACCAAGTGCATTTATGATACATATATTAATTCATCCTAGATACCACAGCCACTGCTTAAGTGAGGACCACAAGCCTGACCCTGAAAGCTGTGGAGTACCTACCAATAACTTCAACAAACTTCAAGAAGGAATTTAGATAGTCAGTGACTTAACTATGTTACCTGGGAATTTTTTCAACCGCTTAGGCACCTGGACACCTTTATAAATCTAGACCTCTCTCTCCATATCTCTAGCACCCAGCTTTGTTCAGATGAGGGTATCAAACAGCTGATCAGAGAAGGGCTGTTGCACTTCAGGGAGAATTTCAGTGAGTGGAAATCCTCCAGGTTTGGAAATTGCTGCTTCAGTGGTGACAGAGCACCTTTAGCAAACCTATCAGCTGAGCTACGTTTGTCAGGTTTTTTCCAAGCAGCTGTACTAATTTGGAGTAAGGAGTAACCTGGCTTTCTGAAGTAATTGCTTTTCTGTTCTCTCTCCCTATCTCTTTTCCAGAGGCCAGGTTTGCAAGCAGTTTGGCCTGTTTCTCATTTTCATGCCAAATAGCTTCTTCAGGTCCATCCCCTCCCCCAGGCTGAGAGAGGAGTATGTGGAGGAGACCGTCAGGCTGATGTTTTCTGACAGTCCTACCAGCGTAGGGCTGGGGGCTTACTGACTGCTTTTGAAGGAAAAAAAAGCCCAGCCAAGGCTGCCTTTCAACCAAAAGCCCTGCCTCAAGAGGCGGCCTGCCCAAAGGATGGGGTAGAGCAGAACTGGATCCAGCGTCAGCCTGCCGCTTCCCTTGAATTCATACGCTTAACCAGAGCAACACCAGAGAGAAGGAGCTGCAAAAGCTCAGGCCAGACGCAAACCATTCGGTCTGGCTGGGGTAAGGCTGGGCAGCAAGGCGTTCCTTCAGCCCAGCTCCTCAGGGCTGCCCAGAGCCAGACGGCAAGTGTACAGGAGGACGTGCTGCTCAGGGCTGGTTTGAGCATGCCCTTGACTATGCTTGCTGCTGGACCGTGCTGGGTCACCAGCCCTGCTAAACCGACTGCCAGCCATGCTCAGCCAACATTTCAATTTATAATATAGACAAGGCCACATACACCATCAATGCACACCGTGAGCTACAGCTTTATATTTCGACGACATTCGCAGTGGGTTAGTCTGAGGGCACGTATCCCTGGAGAAGATGCCAAGCCATAAGATCAGAAGTGACGTTACAGTCACGCGTGTGCTTTCAGACTGTGGTGAATGTGAGGTATTTACCTCACCGTCCCCTCGCTGCAGAGTAATGATGTGAATGTGGATTATAACCATAAAGTAGCTGACAAGCTTTAAGTTGACTCTCCGGCTTGTTCCTGGTAGGATGCTCATTTGCCCTTATCCTCTGGGTTCTTGGTTTTGGTGCTTGCTCATCTTGTAGAGTAATTTGCATTTTGGTATACATTTTCAAGAGAGAATAATAGCTTTTTACATGTATAAATGACTGTAAAGTACACCAGGGAAGGGAGAATTAGACCCTTATCTTTTGAAAGAATATCAAAAAAACAGAGGAAACTTTGGACTTGAGCCAAAGGATATTTCCTCATTTTGAATCTAAAATACTAAGAGAATTGTATTAAAAAACATAATTATGGAAGCAAAAAGCTTTAGCTAAAGTTGTGTTGCTAAATATTCAAAATCACCTTCTGCACAAAATCTTACCCCTTCAAAAAATCCTCCAAAATTAAGATAATGTATTCATTACAGTACTCGAAAGATTTCCATTTCAATTTATTGTCAAGGTTGAGAGGTTCTGAATAGGACTCCTGGGGAAAAGGGCAACTTTACTATTAAAAAGATAGCACTTCACTGCCTGAAAGTGATTTCCAAACACTGACTAATTCAGCCACAGAATAACACAGTGGCACAAGACAGCTGTGACTCCCCTTGCAATTCCCATTTCATAGCTGGGAAGCTAAGGCACAGGTCTTGAATACTTTCTTCAAAGCAACAGTCAGTGACAAGTCCTGTCCAAGACTTGGACAGCATTCCTATACTCCAAGTATGAACATGCTATAAAGACTCCACACAAGTTATCAGGAACTTTCCTAAATGCCTGGTAGTGAAAGGGTGACTAACTATCTCAGGGGGAGGAAGAACGGGTTCCTTGTGACTCATATGGACCATTTGGACTCAAGTGGTTTTATTTATTTTTTCACATTAAGGAAAAAAAAATAGTCACCCACACAAAAGCTGTAGATGCCCGAAGAATCCATTCGACTGGCTGCAGTATCCATTGCTTACTCTTGGCTCACGGAGAAGACTCACCCTAGCCCCTGAGCAGAGCAATACTGTGCAATAAACTGTGACTCCTCCTGGGTGTTTGAGTCTATAAGTGCCAACTGAAGGAAGACTGTGGCTCCAAAGGCAGTTCTGTGAGGAGAAAAGCTTGTGAACAGCAGCTCTGGAAGCTGCTGGCTCAGTCCCCTGTGCGTTGGACAATGTGGAGTATGCAATGAAAGTCAGAGTTTGTCCAAGAATCACACAATTGCAGAGCTTTGAGAACAAAACCAACAAACAGATAAGGAAAATGTGATTTCCTTCAAAACAAGACCTACTAGTTCAGGTCAAGACAAAGCTGTGGGACATGTATGAATGTGGTTTCGCCATGTAACCATCTGGTTGAGGTGAGTCATCTATCTCAATTTAACTATTGCTACAACAAGCTGAGGAGGGGAAAAGCTCAAGAGATCCTGCACCAATCTTTAACAATAAAGGACACTTCTGCAAGTGACTGTCCCTAGGGAACAGACTCTGTGGTAATAGGTTTTCTCCAGGAACAGGAAGGAGTTTTGAATAGAAACTTCTCATTCTTGGTGGATCTGAACCCCAAACAGTGGAGGATGTTGATCTGAGCCAAGGGGATGTCTTACATAGTCTTACCTATGGAAAGGAAGAAAAGGGTTTTCCATCAACTCCTAGAGTTTAAGGTTGGAAGGGACTCTGCCAGCTGAACCTCCTGGACATTGTGGGCTATGGATTCTGGCCAGTTCCCCTCTGCTGAGCCTGACCATGTATGTCTGACAGTGTAGGCTGCGTCCAGGTAAGGCTTCAGTTGACTTTTGACATGAAGGAACTATCTAGACAGGTCAGATAAAAGGCGAATTTCTTTCTTTCCAGTTTTCTAGAGGTAAAATGTTGGGAGAAACACCCATGGCCTAAATCAGTAGAGACTCACTAGCCTCTGAGATAAAAGCCTGCTAACAAAATGACTATAAACCACCAGGACTGGAACACACTGAGTTGTGTTTCCACAGACATTGTTGTTTAGTCAGATACAATCTGACTTTATGAATCGCTGCCACTTCCATTGTGCAAAAAAATGGCTGAGCAGAGCTCTTGTAGAAGTGGAAGCAATTCCAATGGCTTCACTGAGGTGAAACCTACCTATCCCAGACCTGGGTTTGACTAAGTGCACGAAATATTGATGAGGGTCCTACAAAGAAAACGCTCAGCAGCATTAAATTGTTCTGTCAGATCTATGATGAGCACTCGATCAAAGTTGTGCATGTTTAAAAAAATCCATTGAAAGAATGTTCCCTAACAGGTAGACAGTGCATTAATGAAAGAAAGTATTTTCCTCAAATTATGCCAGAAGAGAAATTAATTACTGGGGGAATGGGGGAAGAAAAGGATCTCCACCTTCTGTAATCTCAGAGTACTGTGCTATTTTTACCTCTTGAAATCTAATTTCCATGAAACATTTCTGCAGAGTGCATATTTTCTGTACATGAATTCCTTAGCAGCATTGCTAATATAAATGCTGTAATTCCAGAATAAAGAGACAGTGCACTGCTCCAAAGGCCTTTGATTGGGAAAGGTTGTATTTCAAAGGGAACCAACAGCTCATGCCACAGCATTGTAAGTAACCACTGCCCAAGTGGGAGTCAGACTGACAAGAGGGAGGCTTAAACTCCCCGAAGGTAGGTCGTGGGGAGGGTGTATATTATCTCCAGTGGTATAGGCTTAGTTCATGCCCAGAATATAAATACAACTCCACTTTGATTTTAATGTCCCCTGCTGACTCATGCTCGTGCCAGATTCTGTTGTAACATCGTGAACAGCATTTGCTTGTATCTGGTTTCAGTCGGCAGAGTTTACAATAATAATGACGTAACTTGCAGTGCTCCTAGAAGTATGTGTATGCTCTAAGCAGTGTTGTTTGAATGCTTCCTGCTTCTTCAACTCCCCTTCAATATCCTTTTTATCCCATCTGCACCACTCTCCGGAGCCCTGGACACCCAGCAGTTATCAGAAAAACACTTGCACTTTTCCCAACCAGCCTCATGTTCAGAAGAACAAGTGTTTCAGACTGACTCACTGAGACAGGTTCAGCCCCAGCGAAACGTCCGCCTGAATATGCTGTGAACGCTACCCCTGCAGGTGGGCTGCAGGTGAAATTCTGCCCCTGGGAAGTGGGACCCAGGCTCAGTGTCTGCCCCGGAGAACTCCACGACAACATCACCCCCAGCAGGAGCTCTGTGACTGCTGCTATGGGAGATACTGCCTCCCAGCCCAGTGTATCTATGGAGTGGGCTTGCTCACAGACACCCTGCCTTTGCCCCAGGAGGATTGCTGCTAGATATCTGCAGTGAAGAACAAAACTCCCAGGGATTTTATCATTGACATCTGAAGACGGAGGGAGATGCATGGCAGAACGCTGTTTCTAGCACCTGTTTTGGGGGAATTTGAACTCACGATCCTGTCCCACGTCATCATCCTGTGGTGCCATCCCATGCCTTCTGCCTTAGGAACGGAGGGGAAGCCAGCACAGGGGGACTGGTATGTGCTTGAGAAAACATCTGCTCATCACCCCATCCTCCCTCACCATTTCAATGCAGCACTTAAGGCCAGATTGGATGGGGCTTTGAGCAACCTGGTCTAGTGGGAGGTGTCCCTGCCCATGAAAGGGGGGTTGGAACTGGATGATCTTTAAGGTCCCTTCCAACTCGAACCGTTCTATGATTCTACATGAGGTTTGGGCCTGTCAGCATCAGCCCATCTTCTCCCCATGGGTGGAAGCCCTTCTCCTGGCATGCACAGTATAGCAAGGGGTATGTCAGAGGTGCCAATTTCCACAGTGGAAAAGAGGCAGCCCTCATTCATGCCTCAACCTCTGAAGAGCCATTGGCCAAAGGAGAGAGGAAGGAAAGCCCTCTCCATTGCTACTGCAGGAGCAAGAAGAAAACAGAATTTGGTGGTGCTTGTCCTCTGTGGTTGGTATTACCCCTGGCATGAGCAACCAGCCAAAACTAAGGGCCCTGCAGGTTGTTTCTGTTCTTAGGGGAAGCTGTGGCAGTCTTCTGTGTCTTTGGTGGATCCCTGCTCATCGACTAAGGCTACAGAAATGTCTGTTTTTCCTGGACACCGTAAGACTCATACAAGAGGAGATTGTCCTCTGCCCACAGCCTTGATTGAGAAAGTTCCTCGCCTCTGGGATTTCTTTTGGTGGCAGGCTCCCTGCACCTTTTCAAGCAATGCTGAAGACTTTCTTTGCTGCCTCCCCTCCCGGTTTCCTTGGGCTTCTGCTCTCTTCTCCCAGGCACAAAAACTCCTCTTGCTCACACTGTACCCTGAGTGTGTCCTCCATTTTGGGCAATGAATGACCACTGTTATTTCATCTCCTTGACTGTGAAGAGGCATTACCCTCTCCATCAAGCTCTTGGAAGGAACATCTTATGCTCCTTATGCCAGAAGAAACTGTGAAATATTACATACATTGAGTTAATACCTCAGAGGCTCATTTACAGCCTTATTGTAACTGCATGGTGGTAACCTTCGTGTACACAGCAGCACGACTGTCACCATGGGCTATAATGTGCTAAACTTTGCAAATGCAGCAGTTTTCTCACTCTCCTTGACACATAAACCAACAGCCTCTGTGCAGAACTAACTCAGAGGTACCGTGCATGGCCATAACCCAGAGCACTGCCTCTTTTCTCCTTTGGAGTCAGGGGAGCGAAGACATGCAATAAAGGGAATTACCCATCCAGATTCATCTGGCCAGTGTGCCACGTGCTCAGAAGCAGCCTCCCGCCAGGCTGTGCCAGCAATGTCCTACCTGGTTCCACATCACTTGCATTCAGGATGAGTCACCAGGCCCTTTGCAGGCACGTTTCCACCCTGTCAGCCAGCCACGGCTCAGGCTCTCCTTAGCACAGAACATTCCCAGGTTCACAACCCTTAGCGTGCGACACCACTTCCTCCCGTCGGGAACAAATAACTCAGTGGGTGGGTTCAAAGTGGGACACTTGAAGGCTCTTCAGTGGCTCCCCACACAGCAGGACTGAGACTGGCAGCTCTTACTCACAAGCAGGATGTTGAAGTAGGTTTTGCACTCCGATTTTTGCTTTGCTCCTCACTGGGAGGTCCCTGTCCCCACTGCAGATATCTCAGGTGGCCCTGAGGTGGGTCCTAGGCCACTGGAGTCCGCACACAAAAACATGAAGGAGAAATGAAATGGGCATCAGAGTGTAAATTGAGTAGGAGCCTCCTTGGAGAGGACTGCGGTGAGAGGGAACCAGATGTCCCAAGGACACTGTCCTCACTCACAGGCCAGGGCCCTCTCTGAGAGCAGACGTGACAGCAAGGCCCCTGTGAAACACTCTCAACAACATTTCTAAAGTCTTCAAATGTTACACTTTCACAGTTCAGTTTCTTGCAAACAACCTCATTTGGAGGCATGAATTGTAAAGTGCCAGAGGAAGGTTGTTGGAAAATAGGATTTTTGAATTTCAATGGACTTTCAAAACAGACTTACTGTTCAAGCCAAACTCATACCTTTCCTCCACTGAAAGTTAAATTAGAATGAAATCCTGTTGTCAGACAGGCAAGTTGGGGTGAAAATCCCCTCAAACCCAGAAAGCCAGCCCTTAGCCTCAAAACTACCCACAAAAGTACTTTTATTTTTCCTTTCTTTATTGTTTATCTCAGCTATTAACATTCTGCTGGTACCTCCATTAGCATATGAACTGACCATGTCCCTTCTTTTAAATCTCTCTGCAGAAACAAAAGAGATACTCTTGCTCTAGGTAAATACAGCAGTGCAGGTGCTCCTTGCAGATAAGGTAAAAAAGCAACTTCAAACATTAGTAACAACTTACGAAGGCCATGGCTGAATTTTTAGTGGCTGAGCACCAGAAAGTCCTGGGATATGAGTACATGTTTCATATTTGTCTTTATTTGAGCACAAAAATCCAGGTTCAGAGACAGGTTAAATGAAGGGATTCTCTATTGTAAGAAAAGATGGTACTGAGGTTATGTTCAGGTCTATTGGATGTGAGCATCTGGTTTGTTTCGTGTTACAAGATCAAACAATATCAAAGGAGATGCCCATTTTGGGGCTAGCAGATGAATTCCAGCAATGGCAGTAGGCCACTAGAGAACAGTCTCATTTCTGAGAAGATATAAAAATTATTGCTCTGAATCACTCAATACCGTGACCGAGGCAACGAGCTGTGGCAGGGTACAGGGACGCCACAGCCACCAGCCAGATCACACGCACCCGGCGCGGAGGAGCAGCACCAAAAACACCCTGCTCCTCCATCCCACCTCCTCCCCACCAGATAAGACAAACCCCAGTATCTGCAATCTCACCGGCAGCGCTTTCCCACGTGCCGTGAGCACTGCCAAGGTTTATTCCCACTCTGAGGGCAGGTGCTGCAAAGGGGCAAGCGAGACCCTGGCCCCTCATAGCCAAGCTCTTCCCACAACACTGGTGTCTCCACTTCCCAAAATTGTTCAGCATCCAAGTGTGGCAGGCCACACACAGAGATGGCAGCTCACGCGGTCTTAGTCCTCCAGTAAAACCCCTTAGTTTTTCAGAAATGATGCTGTTGTGGAGACCTGGATCTCAAACCTGACGTCCCTCTCTCCCACATCTGGGGGAAGGTGAGGGGCAGAGAGGCTCATTAGGTGATTTGGGGGGGTTACAGAAGTTTAGTGGGATACAGAAGTTTAGTGCAAAAACATCTGCTTTGAAATGTCTACCTCAGGGCGACCAGGAAAGCTATCCCATGAATGACTACAGCACTGCTTCCCAGTCCGGTCCCTAAAGGCATGTGACCGGGAATTTTGAAAACTAATTAGCTACGATTAAGTGTTTCACATTTGTGTCAGCCCCACACATTGAATTATAGTTACCCAGCTCTTTTACGTGTTGCAGTTGAATTTCTTTTTCAATATCAAAGACTGCATTCTTTCTCTTCGTAATATATTTTTAAGAGTGGCGAGAGATCGATAAAAACATGTAATTTAGGGATCCATAAAACCCACATAATTTAGCTTCATATACCATACTTTAATAAAACAAGACATACCAGCCCGTCGGTTTGTGTGCAGGCATATACATCTATGTCCCTGGTTTGGTTTACGTTAGGCTTTGTGCTTTTAAGATGACAGCTATTTAACACTTCATCAGGAAAACCAAAACACAAAATATTGTAATGTGAGTCTCCTCTCCTCAGCTTAAATTAAAAATAACGGACTGCCCCAATTTTTCGTATGGGAAAGAAAGAAAAGGAAGTGTTAATCATTCCCCATCCTTTGCATTTTTTATGGGCATTTGTTGCACTTAAGCAAATGAGCAGTGTTTTTCTATAGACTTTCCTTTATAGACCCAGTTGACTATGACAGACAGTCAGCAATCAGCCTCAATTATAAATAACTTTTGGTTACTTAACGTGACCCTGCCTGGAAAAGGGAAAGCTGTGAAGCAGGCAGCCCCGGTGCGCTCCAAGGGGATCTCCTTCCCTGCATAAAGGACAGAGCCACCAGCTGGACGGAGAGCTCTGAGCTCGACAGCAACTCGTTGTGAAGAATCAACTGGCTACAAAAATATGTCCCTCGATCGCAGCCACAGTCACATCGGGCCAGTGGAAGAAACCAGGAGAAACCTTTCCTTCTGTAAAAGTGAGTGGCAAGCTGCTGAATCACTCTGGCAGGCAGGAGTCAGCATGTCTAGGGGAAGGGAAAGTCAATGTCTCCTGGAGGGAATATTAATAATAAAAACCAAAGCAAGGACATTCAGGACTCAAAAGGATCTTTACATTTAGTAAAAAAACATTCCAAGAGTGGCTCCATGCACAAATTAATATTTCAGGAACCGTAAAACAATATTCATTTTATATTTATGATACAACATTATTCATCCACCAGGGTTTCAAAGTATTTTACAGCCATGCACTAAGAAAGCATCTCATCTGCTGTGAAATGCAGCCACCTTGTCACAGGAGCACAGCAGTTGACAGGACTGTCTAGGGCACAAGGGAAAAAAAGCTGCCATCAAGGGAATTTGACAGAGCTCAGCACTGCTGCTCCTCTTTTTTAAGTCTAGGGTGGGCCTACGTATTTGCAGGAGCTGGGCTTAGAGAGACAAGACAAGTGGAAAAAATAGGTACAGCGACCACAGTCAAATACAGAAGTTTTAGACAAGTCCTTGGTGAAATCTGACTGGTCCAATGCAGGTAAATAAAGATGTAATAACTTCTGCAAAACAAATTTCATTGTCCTTCCTCCCAGTCAGGTTATAACAGAAACTAGCAAGGTCTGTTAGGAGCAACTCGTGTTTTGTAAACCAGGGCGAATCCACAGGAGGCACCACCAGTGCAGCAAGCAAACCACCAGGGATTCCCTCCCTGCCGGGGCTCATCCCCTCCTCAAAAATTGGAGGGGTAGCCCTCCACTTCTTCTTCACTCCATCCCTGATAGCCTTCCCCCAACAGAGGAAAAGGGATGCAAAGTTAACCTTTTGTTTACTGGGGACATTCAGAATTAAACAGCCCATATGTATATCCACCCATTCCATAGACTGAATTTATGTGAGCAGTCGATTTAATGAGTAACAACCAGTAATACCCTTCAGAAGAAAAAATGCAGAATGCAACACCTCTGCCACCAAACTAAATAATCCTCTGTGCATAAATATTCTTGAAATATAGAATTTGTATCAGAAGCAACAGACGTTGTGATATGGGATGTGTTTTGTTACAGTCTGATGTAGATTAAAAGTCAAATAATGCACTCTCAGAGACAGACGTGGCCTCAAATCTAATTTTCCTCTCAAAATAGAAGTACAATAAATAAAATAGGCAGCCAAACCCATCTACGTAACTCCAAGCAGTGCCATGTGTTTGGTTTTTTTTGTGTTTAGATATATATAAATGTATATATGCATGTACATACACACACAGTTAAAATATGAATTCATATTTACTCAGGGACGGCGTTTGCTTTTGCTCTCTCTATGAAGGTTGAGCATTTCTAAAATAGCCATTAGAAATCAAGAGAGAAGGGAAAGGGATAAAAGCCTTCAATTTTCATTTGGAAAACACTTCTGTTTATTGATAGGGCTTCTCTTTGCTAAAAATTTGCTAGGAAAAAGAGGAAAGAAAATGTTAGCTGCAGCTTACCTAGTGCAAACGCAAGCATAATTTGATGGAAATGTATGTTAATGGGCATCGAGGACTGTTGATTCAGAGCATGGCAAAGAGCACAAAACCTCCTGCAGCTCTTTGAAAAAAAGATGACAACCAACACGAGCCACCGGAGGGTTTTCAACTGAGGTTTGCAGTATTTTACACAAGTCTTTCTAGCTGCTTATGATATCTCAGTCAGCACTTGTAGCTTCTTGAGACAGACCTCAGAGCCCCCTAGGACAGCAAGTCAAGTGCTAGGTGTTTTACAAGCCGGGGGAAGGAGGCTCCATGGAAGGACTTGCCTTGACAAAGCCTCTCAGCAGGACCCTGCCAGTGCTGGGGTCAGTAACCCGCTCTCCCAAATCCCTCTTCCTCCAGTCTAAACACCCTGAAACACCTCGTAATTTTGTGCCCCTGCTCCTTTCTTTAAACATATACTCAACACACACTTTCCGAAAATGTGTCCCCTTACACCTCTGTGTACACTGGGGTATCAATCATGCGAGCACTCTGAAAATGCTTGCAGATCACAGTGTAGTATTTGGTGTAAAAATATTTAAGAGTCCAAAGGTGAGTTAGAAATACATCAGATGAGCAATCCAGGGGAAGAGGCTAATTCAACAGAGTTTAACTGGGACTGTGCAAGCAGCAGAGAGATATTCCAGTTGTATCTGATCTCCCGGCAAGATTATCTACTTAGTCATATCATATCGCCCCAGCAAATTTCCATTGGCTGCTCATGCCTCAAAATTTAATATTATTTCCAGTTTTATGGGAAAATAGTAACTTTGGTGGGTGACAATTAATATGTTCAGTAAAACTTGTATATATGAGAAAAAGGATCGGGAATGGTCTAGCCCATATTTTATTCCCAGTCCCAGGACCTCTGGTAAATAATGGGAACATGCATTTTCCATCTCAGTGCTGTGATACTCTGTTACCTGGATGCATATATTGCCATGACACACACACATATCCAGGCACTTTTTGTAAGGTGGGTCTTTCAATTCAAACATGAAAATCTTTTAAAGGCAAACGACTTTGACTCTATTATAATAATGTTCTCTGTTAGTGAATCTAAGCCAAGGACTCTGGGGACAGTGAACACCTTAATGTTCTTGGAAAGTCATTTAACATCTGTCTTTTTCTATTTAAACCCTACTGATCACTCTATGGACTTAATTTTCCCATCCATAAAATGAGCCAACAAGATCTACTTACCTGGTCTGTGGATAGAGATGTTTGCAGTAAAGGACTTGAAGAGAGAAGTAATTAATGAAGATGAACTTCCTGTCTGCCACAGGGTTCGCCATCTGTGTGAGGACACAGTGTGAAGATCAAGTTGAGCAGCTGAGATATCCGATAGACTGATTTACACAGACAACTAAGTCAACTGCAGGCACAAGGCTGCTGTTGAAAGGCACTGTGAGTCAAGGGGACATCTGTGCACTGTGTGGGACAAAAGGATGAGGCGGATGGGATGCAGTGGTGGGAACAGCCCCTCTCTGCAGCACCAGCACTAGGGCTTGGGAGAAGGCTTGATTCAGGGCAAGGCCCCCGACAGGGAAGCAGACCAGAAGTTAGTGTTGAAGGACAAATCACTCCCCTGTCTCAACACTGTTAGAGCTTACACCAACATGGAAAATGCCTCCATCCCACAATCCCTGGTCAAGTTGCAACACAAGCACCATAATCCAACCACCATCCCTCTACTGCAGCTGCTCTCAGCTGGTGTCTTTTGCAGGGTAGGGATGTCTCTCTCCTGTGTCTCCCAGGGTAAGGTCAGGGAGCAGGTCCGTGCTGCTCCCCTGATGATCACAGAGACAATTAAGGACTGCCTTTCAGTGCCAAAACTCACGCAAAAGTCAAGAGGCCACACTTCACTCTAAGTATCCGATTGTCTTTTCCTTACATGGTGCTTAATCATCAGTAAATACAGGAATAAAACATTAGAAAGGACAGCTCTGGCATACCTAAATAGCTCTCTGCTCTGGTGTCAGTACACCAGCCCCTTTGCCATTCCCTCTCCTTGTTCAAGCTGTCACCCCTTCTTTTAGGGCACAGAACCTCACATACCCTCATCCTCCACTGCCCAGAGCTGCTCCTGATCCTGATCCACACAGCCACCGACACAGGCGACAGCCTGCATCACTGCTGGGCTTTCTAAAATCTCCCCCTCAAGCACGCAACGAGTGCAGCTCAGCTAACTCATGCCCCTGCAGAGGCACCCAGTGCCATCCACCGAGCATTTATATACTCTTCAGAGAGGGGAGAAGGCTGTGTAGGATGGGCCGGGATCCCAGGTAGTTTTGGTGTGGGACTGGTCACAGGCAGGGCCAGATGGCACCACAGGACTCATTGCAAACATAGATCCCCGCACAGACTTCCTGGTTATCCAACAAATAATTACCATGTCCCTTTAGGACGTGTATAGCATGTGGCAGCCCAATTAGAACACATGGAGCAAGAGGGGCCGGTGCCATAAAGCAGCAGCCAATAACGAAAATTAGCCTGGGGGGAGGCAGGGAGGGAGAGACCTTAACTCTTCCTTTTCTTTTTTCCTTTCCCTATCTTTATTTTCTTTCACTTTCTCTCCCTCGGCTTCTTTGGTTTTTTTTTTCAATCATTGCACAATTTTTTCGCAGTCAAATATTTTCAGTGTTTTCTGTTCTTGATGGGTGCAGGCTTCTCCTTCTGCCAGGCAGGGACAGAAAGGTTCGAGGGCAGAAGTGCTGCCCCTTTCAAGCCGGTCACCCATGAAGGCAGCTCCAGATGACCCACAAGCTCTACAAACGCAATCCCATCTTGGAGCCTCATGCTCTTGTAAGGCTTCTTATGGTAATAGAAACCCAGCATTCGCTATGAATAATCACAGATTTTATTTATAGTGACAAAACGAGAGGGCCTTTTATGCAATATTCACTCAGGTTACCCAGGTCAATAGCAGCCTAGTCATAGTGACTCATACTGTGGAATTAAATATTTTAAACATAGCACAGTTATAGTCTGAGCCTGGCTTGCCTTCAGTAACTGCCTTGATCTCATTTTCCTCCTTTTCTCCCCAAAACATACTAGAGAATTCAAAGTATCACATGCAGTACAGCACCTGGTTCTTCTTATCCTGTGTCAGACATGAATTTGTGATCAAAGGCACAGAAATGGGTGCTCAGGCTGTCTCTTGGAAGAGTGATCTATAGGAAACAGGCGCATGTGTGTAGGATGGGGCACCCCAGAGGTTCCTAGCTGTGGTGGCAGGGCACCATCCTTGCAGGGTCAGATTGTTGCTGCTCTTACAGTAAGGTCACTTGAGGACCCAGGTAGCTGAGTGATTCATGCAAGGTTGTTGAGAAAACCAAATCAAAGAGTTCTAAAGCTCCGAGTGCAAGGCCCCACCAGGAAATTACCTGCAAGTTTTTACGGTTCAGACAACTGAAGGGAGAGTGCTGCTTGCTGAAGCCTTTTGCCCGCCCTTGACACACAATAAAGGACCTGTGCCTTTGGTCCAGGCACAACTCCTGCTATCCCAGCATAGCTTCAAAGGAGATGGCGCTAAAGCATCCCCCACTGGAGGTGCAAGTTGGTCCAAGGGCTACCCTAAAGCCAAGGCTGGATTAAAAGTGTCAAATAGCACCATTTGGGCTGGAGGGCTTTCCCCACCTCAGACCTGAGAGTTCTGCCATGAAAAGCTCAGGCCAGTCATCAGGGAGGAGTTGAGCTCTGAATGATCAAAACCCCTAAAAGCAACTGCAGTGAACTGCAGAGCACTGGTGTGTCACCAGTCCTGGGAAGATGCACCCAGCCTTGCCCACTAGGTGGGAACAGAGAAGAATCACTGCCCAAATCCACCAGAAATGTCAGGAAAGAAGGTATGTAATGGGGGACACAATTTTTCATGATTATAAATTACCTTCTCTACAAGCTTTCATGCAAAGATAAACTCCCCTATTTTTTATCTTACGGGGTGAACTTTGGCTCTCACCAAATACGCGGACCCAAACTACAGGCCTGAAATGCCTTGCGAGTCAAGGTAAATTGGGAATGACCCTGATGGAGGTGACAACCCTGCTGGAGGCTGCAGTGCCACAACTGCTGGAAGGCAATGCAGGCTCCGGTCGCCTCGCATCACGTTGGGTTATTGACTGATCCCTACGCTGCCAGCACACCGACCGCTCTCTGGCACAACAGGCAGCCGGGCAGAAAGTTCTGTGGCCGCGTCAGCCCCAGGAGGTCATGTGTGCTCTGCTACTGGTTTTTAAATGTGCCATTCGGAAGGATTCCCAAGACCACGCAGCGTGCAAGCTGCTGCCATTTTTCACATGAACGTATTTTCAGGGGGTCTTTTATTTTTCCCCACAATAAAACTGGCCAGAAGAGAAACTACACTGAAACATTAAATCGCTTTGATTCAAGCCTTTCCCATTTGGACGGGGCATTATTGGAACAATGGATATAATAAAGTGATGCTTGTTTACATGACTTTTCCATTAGCAGAGGAGAATTTGTGGGAAGTGTAAACTTTTCCAGACATTCAATTTGAGCTGTTTAATGAAACATTTTAACTAAAGCATCAGGGTATAAAAGGGTGATTTACCACAGCTTATCGCTTAGTTAGAGTAGAGGAGAACATTTTAAGGAAATGTGAGTAAGAGATTGAGCCTACAGTCTCTTTATACACATTGCAGTACTTAACAGCACACGCGAACTTCTCTGTGTTAGTAGCCAGTTACAAACACAGACCACAGTCACTATTTCCACTATGTCCACAGCAGCCCCACTAAGTCTGCTCAGGGAAGGAAAGGCTTCAGTCAGCAGCATCTAGTTACAGGGCTGGGTCCTTCAAGGGCAGCAGTGTCTGTGTTGATGAAGGCACCATTGCTATTTGTCACGTAGCATCTTTGGCCTGAGCAATGGAACCTCTTTTACTAAAAAAACCCCAAATGTTCAGCTAAAGACTGAGGTAATCCCTTCCCTCTCCAGCAGAGCCACTTCACCAGCAGGGAGGTGCAAAAGGACTACCTGTTTACTCTGCAACCAAAATGTTGTTTACCTCTGAAGGAGCAACAGCTCCCTACGGCTGCCCTAAATGTGGCCAAAGGGGTGTAAAAACAAAACTTTCGTATAAGACTTGAACCACAACCTGTCACCCACCATCCAGGGACAGGGATTTATTGTGCTCTCTTCTGTCCAGCCAGACTTGTTTGGCTGCTGAGTAAAGAGCATATCTGGGGTGGATGTAATAGTAGGAAACAGCTCTCTCCTACAGCGACAGCAGTCATCTTACCAGGCATGACTGGTCTCGTTGTAGGGAAGGATGCAAAAAGCCGGAGGAAGTTGTGGTTCACCATATTGATAAACCTGTTGACAAGCCAGCATGTTCTAGAGGAGCACAGTGCAAATGGAAACGGAGGTCAGAGTTGGTCAGGATGCTTCCCTAATGGTCTGAGTATCAGAAAGCACTGATAGCCACTGTGCTGCCATGTGGAAGCATCAATTGCTCTACATCGGTTATCGACCTTTCGTATAGCCGCTTCTTGTGTAATTATGTCTCTAGAGAGGATAGGGGAGAAAAATAACTTAGGAAACAAAAAGTATCAATAGCTGCAGCTGAGGATTTGAAGAGTTTTGTGGATTCAGGATGCTGGAACAAGGACCACGAGCTTCCCTAGTAGAGAAATGACGTTCTTACACAAAAAAAACACCTGGGAATCACGTTATGGTAACTGCCACTTCAAATGAAGTTATAAAAGGGAGGAATTTGTACCCTGGAGTTTAGCCTTTGGACATATCTTTATAAATAACAAGTTCTGCTGGGGATATACTGGATACAGCAGCCCACGGCTGGCCCTGGTCTCCCGTGAAGGGCAAAGGTGCTCTGCTCTAGCCCTAACACACGTTTTGGACTCTTCGAGCAAAAGTTCTTGGGCCTCTCTCAGTTTCCCACTACTGTAACTCACTTCTAATAATGATCTTGCACTACATCATCACCAGGCTGAAAAAGTGTGCATTTCTATCCTAAAAAACCCTGCTCTTCCACACCAGTAGGCCAGCAGCACTAATAGCTGGCATTAGCTAATAGCACTTGAAGCATCTTTATGGATCAGCTGTGAGTTTATGCATGACATCCATACATGAGGAAAGAAGCTCACTGGACATGAAATTGTTTTAAAAAAATGTGAGAAAGAAAACAATACTGGAGAGAAGCCAAATAAGAGAAATACAAGTGATTAAATGACACCAACATGGCCAATGCAGTACTCACAATTTTGAAGGACCTGGTGACCCCACATTTCTTACATTTGGCGTTACAAAACAGAGAAACTCTGCCACAGGAAAAAATCTTAAACACAGTAAGATGTCCTGGGAGTAAATGTATGAATAGCTTGATTTGTCCTGATGGATGGATAGACATTGTCACAGTTCACTTCATCTGACAGGACTAAGACTCATACTTGGTACTAATTGATTCAGAAAAGAGAAGAGTGACACACACTGTTACATTTGATCATAATAACTATGTACTATAAACAGATTTCGGTGCACGGCTGCTCCAAGGGAAAAACCGAACAGAAGACCAGCATATCTTGTACAAAGCAAGAATCAAAAACTCTCCTGAGCATGCTCCCCTCAATAGAAGAATTTGGAGGGTGGGAAGAATCAAGTTCAATCTTGTCCTGCTTTCCCCCTGTTGTCCTCTCTATACACCCCATCATCGCTTCACTTGATGCTCCTAAAGGATTTGCTAAAGGCAAGGGAAGGACGGAACTGTATCTGTGCTGCGTGTGGCTTCCTGATGTTGAATCTAAGCACTCTTACAGCTGTTAATTCTTCTTCTCCTGCCCTCTTTACAGGAGAAACTCTGGTTTTGTTTATCCTGCTGTCACGCAAGAGAAGCAGGACTTTAGGATTTCTACACGCTCCAGTCACTTCTCACAGTTTCACTGCCTGGACATACAGAATGCCTGCATCTCTGAGGAAGGGGAATTTAAATAAGAAGAGGTATCGCTGAAGAGTTAATGCAATGCAGTTAACCCTTCTCTTGAATACAAAATTTAAAAGAAAAGGAAAATAGACAGTGGTAATACAGAGGCCTAGGTGACATCCTCTGTTCCCTCACACAACGTGCAACACAACAGAGACTGGACAAAACATTCCTCAAGTCCTGTAGCCAGCGATGACGGCTCACTGCCGGGACGTTCTCCAGCCAGATCAGGAGAAGCGCCCAGCCTGGCACACAGTGCCCTGCCCTCTGTCCGAGGAGGGGACTCTGTCCCCTGCCCTGCCCAGCGCTTGCAATGTGCAAGGTGATCCTGGTTTCATCAGTGCCTGTCCCTTCGCCAGCAGCAGAGCAGTCTCCCATGAGGAATGGGGGGAAAAAAGATGTATTTGTTTATGTGTGATCAGTCACTGAATATATTTGCTTTTTTTTTTTTTTTTCATGAATGGCTCTTATTTCTTCTTGGGTACTTCCTGCCAACAAGAGGAGTAGGGAAACAAGATACAATCCGTGTGTTAGCAAAAGTGACCCTTTGCAATCAGAAAAGCACCAAACATCTTCCTTTTCTTTTTTCTTCCTTTTCTTTTATAAAGCAAACAATCAAATGCAATCCACCAGGGAGAGTGATTCATCATAAAATCTCTCTGTCTAATCAGCATGCCAAAGAAGATTTTTGTCTTCTTATAATTGCGAGTAGCACAGAAGTTTTCAGCAGTGCTCCTTCCCAGCGTAAATGAACTGGGCGAGAAATCCCCTGGAGTCCCACAGCCCCTTATCTGATGGGCAGCCTCATTCCCTGGTCACAAAGCAGAAGTTAAAATAGGTTTCATTACTGTCAAGGGCAACCAGTATGATACCAGATTGTCACACTTCTTCCCACCTCCTCCTCCTCCTCTCCTCACCCCAGCACTGCTGGGCACAGGCACGTGCGTGCTCACGCACACTTAGACTGATTTCCTTATCCGTGTGGCATATCACCGGCGGATTTTGACAGCTATACAGGTAGAGGCTGTGAGCTGAGTATCTTTACCGAGAAAAAACATTTAGCTGTAGCACGGCAAACTAGAAGGCGGGGGAATTGGAAGGACATAATGAAGAGAGAGGCAGCAAATGAAAAGATGGAGTGGATAAGTAAAGAAGAAAGAGTCTTTAACAAAAATGTGCAACAAATAGAGGAATGTGAAAGATTGTTTCTATGGCAATGTAAGAAAGACTGCAAAACTGCCGTCTGCAAGCAAATGTATTTAAAATGAAACATGAGGTAACTGAGGTAACAGAGTCTGTGCCACTAATGGCAAAGCAATTTAGCAGCATTGAGTCTCCAGCGTCCCCCACCCCTTCACCGCCAGTTGCAACGTGAGAGCACTGCCCCAGATTTTGGTGCCAGGGACCTTCTGGACAGGGTGGGTAGCGTCCCCCCTCAGTGGCCACAGCCAGGGACCACCACTTGGGTGGCAGGGCTGTCCCTCCCCGCCAACGCATGGCCACCCAACACAGGAGGCCCCAGGGAGCGGAGCAGACGATCCTTGCTGAAAAAAGCCACCCTTGCCTTGCTCCTGCTTCTCTCCGGCACGGCCCTGGAGGTCCTCACGGCCTCCAGCTGCACAGGGGTACTGGGGGTGTCAACATGGCAGCTTCAGCCAGGCCTGTCTGCCCTCCTTCCCCACCGGCTCCATCCACCACCCGGGACAGGGCCAGCCTGCCCCCCAGGTGGGACCCGGGCTCCTCTCAGGACTAACTGTTGGACTCCTGGCCGATGACAGATTTTTTTGGCAGGAAGGTGTGAATCTGGGGAGGGGATCTGGAAAGGGGTCAGCTGGACCAAGGAGAGGGAACGAGCTGCCGTATCCCCCCTCAGAAGCCTTTTGAAGCACTGACCTTAAGAGGAGGCAGGGGACGGGACGGGGTTTGCCTGCGCTGAACCAGGGACTTGGTGGGGAGGCAGCGACGCTGGTGGTGGGGTTTCTCAGGCAGAGGAGGCACTGAGGTGGCTGGAGGAACAGACAGGAGCGAGGCCTGGGCTTGGCTTTCTCAGGAGCACCCCGCTCCCACAGGCCCCGCAGTGGGTCCTGTGCACGTCAGGTAATGGCCATCTGCTCTGCCGACCATCCACAGAGATGGGCAAGGGAAATGAGCCTCCTCACACAAAAACCAGGCTCATGGCTTGGTCCAGCTACACTGCCTTGAATGCTCCCTTCCTGCACAGGTTCTGGGCAATCTTAAAAACTGAGTATTTTAAGTACACACTGATCTGTGTAATGGGGCTTTCTCCGCTGTTTCTCCTCATCCTGGTTTGAGCAACACAGGACTAATTTCTCTTCTAATACTTGGGAAAACTGCACTTCTAGAAGACTCTACCATCTGAATTTGTGGAAATATTTACTTTATATCCAGCTATGGTACGCAGGTTTCAAGGTCTTAGTGTTTTTGAGCCCACCAGGTATGGGGCTGAGGAGGAGCGAGACCCAGGCACTTGACCCAAGCTGGCCAACGGGAGAATTTCATACCATGAACATCACATTCAATATAAATTAGAAAGTTTGCAGAGGAGTTCTCTCTCTCTCCCTTGATGTTTGAGAACAACAACATGATCCTGAGAACTTCTTGCCCCAGTGCTGGAGCCCTGAGCCCTTCCCTTCCTCCCGAAGCCGTAGCGCTCACAGTGTCCGACATCGGCTGTCCACTGCTGGGAGTGCACAGCTTCCTGCTGATAGAGTGGGCTGAGTATAATCCTGTATATTTCATATTGGTATTGGGATCAATACTGGTTCTTTAGTGTTATTAAAGTTAATTATTTAGTAGTATTCTATTACATCTGTTGTATATTTCAACCCTCATGTTTCCTTGTTTTTTCCCCGATTCCCCTTCCCAGGTGGAGAGGGGCCATCAGGTGCTAGAATAATTGTCTAAATGACAATAAATTGTTGTGGGTTCCTCAAACCATAACAATCCTCCGGTCCCCTGTTTCAGCCAGCCCGCTGCCTGCGCCCTGCCCTTGGGGCCAGGGAGCCTTTTGGGAAAGGGCTGGCACGCCGGGGCAGGCAGGGACCGGCACCTCAGTGGGCGCAGGCTGGCAGGCACTCAGCCAGCACCGTCACAGACACAAGATGCCTCCCCTGTGACAACACCAGTGTCAACAGCTCGCCAGCGCCCTGGTGGGCCCTCCCTTTAACCTGCCTTAGGTCAGTGGCAAGAGCTTGTTAAAGTTCTTGAAGCTGTGTGCATAGAATATACCGTAAAGCAAAACATGCTACTTTGTATATGGAAAATTAGAATAAATTTTTAGCTCAACTAGAGTGAAATAAAAGCTTAAAATAGAGGGGAAATGAACTCAAATACAGCTACCTGGCTGATGAGCCTGTTCCTAACCTGCTGCAAGGAAGGCGAGATTATTAAAAAAGGAATCAGAGACCTTTCTCAGAGACCTGGCTGCTCTCTCCTGGAGATGTACCAGACCCTCCTTTCCAAACCAGAACTCGAATGAGAAACCGTCCAGGCACCTACCACCATGTGGATGTAGGTGGCCAGCTGCCAGCAGCCCCAGCTCTCCCAGCCTGGGAAACCAGCCCCTGTGGCTCAGCCCCAGCAAGCCGTCTGTGTTATACCAACGTGAGAAGCAACAGGCCAAAGATGACAGGTACGCTTGTCTAAATTAAATGTTGCTGAGTGGTTCTCAAGCAAAGGGCTTGCGGCAAAGCGTGAGATGTAAATTGATGTACAAAGAGATTGCTTCAACATACGTTCTTATCAGCTTTGCTGCTAGATACCCCTCTTTCAGCTATGTGGCATTTCAGTTCCCTAAACTCTATTATGCCCTATTTGTTTCCATCTTCTGAACTGTAAGAGCTGTAACCTAGCACCTCAGGTACTAGGCTGAGGCTTTGGAGAGTTGGGTCTGGCTTGTCACTGCGCACACAGCCATGGCAATGCCTTTATTGAAAAAACGGGGATAATACATCCATGCTGCACCTAAATCCAGGCTATAAGAGCCTCATACAGGGGCCTGTTGAGTGCTGGGGGCTTACGCAGCTACATGTATTGCCTTTGAATCAAACTAAGCTTTTTTTTCCAATGTAAGACAGATTATTTACTCTTAGTGCTCTTATTTGTACTATGCCACTGCCACTTATCAAAACGTAGCTGGTGGTAGCTATATTTCTCTGCTGTCACCCTGAGCAAAACAGCAGTGAATGAGGCCCTTTCCCTTTAATTAGCCACCTTCGCTCCCCCAAAAAGCTGTATCTGGATATGGTTGCCACTCTATTAACCAAGTGGTACAGAACCTTCCCACTGCAGCCCCTCTCTCCGAGACGTTGCATGGACACCACTAAGTCATTTAATTCTGGCTGTCCCCTTTCTGCTAGTTACAGGAGCGCGCCCATGACCAGCGGTGAGTTACGTGTGCAAGGAAGGAAAGTCACGCTGCTGCCTGAAACGCTCTCAGGTCGTGATACCTGCTTTTATTTCTCGGTGATCCAGACTTCACTTCACCCGTACTCCTCCCTCCCACCTTAAAAGGCAAAGCTACCCTCAGCCTGTCGCTCAGATGGGCTGAAAGACACCTTTCCTGTTTACAGCAAACACCCCAAATTCTCTCTTTTCCTCTCCCCTTCAAGTTCAAGGTTTGTTTTGGTGGTTGGTTGGTTTTTGTTTTTTTTTTGTAAAAACGGTCCTTGTGGAAGCAGCCTGCCTGACAGCCCTGCTGGCTAAAATCTGCTGTTTATCCACAGAGCGGGAACGGTTTGTGCCGCCGAAGCTTTCTTATTCGCATCACCTACATGCTGCTAGTCTGCTTTGAAGAAGCACCTCTAGGGGTGAAAGCACACTTCTGTCTCTAAGCTAAATTCAATCCCTGATCTCTTTGCAGAGACTAACAACAAGGGAGACATTTGGCATGATTGATGGCAGCCAAATGAATAATTCATGGCAGATCATTTATTTTGATGAATTTTAGCCTCTTTTTCTGTTTGCAAATTGTCTGCAAGTAGCTTATGAACATCTCAAATGTATATGGGATTTGAAATTAACTGCTGGATACTTTCCGCAAATAACTCCTAGCCTGTAGATTGCTCACGAACCATTCAGCGGAAGCTTTTGAAATTCCAAATTCCAGCCACGTCGGTTAGCTTTGATTGCTCTCATGAGCCAGAAGCTCATCCACGACGCTGGTGTAAATGCAGAGGAACTTCACGGACGGTGCTGGGGTATGACTCCAGGTTGACTTTGGTGTTACCAGCCACAGAATCTGCCCAGAAAACATTTCTGTTCTCTAAGCAGGTAGGTAACATTTTAAATCAGGTGTCATCAGTGACCGGGAGAGAAGAAAGTAAAACAAAATAATTTTATGCTTACATTTATTTTCCATGAATCATAAAATTTTTTGTTTCAGTAACTCTCCCTTGCCAGTAAACACCCATATCTTTAACGTGCCCAGCTATCAGTCAGAAACCTGTCATTTCTTACCTGATGCATTCCCATCAGTTACCATGACATTCCCGCTTCTAGAAATCCATTAAATGAGTTTACTAAAGAAAACGCAGGACCAGACTCATCATCAGGCTCTCTCTGCTCCGTGCCAGTGTTGCTCCACTGAAGTCAGTGGTATAAAACTGGCAGGATACAACAGAGGAAAGTAACTTTTGTTTTCATATTTTTATGACACTCTTTTTAGTAAAGCAGACCAGGTGAGGGCTTTAGGTGATGGGATGCTATTTTTGAGAAACAGAAGAGGGATGTCACCTTGGACTGGATAAATCTGGACACACGCCCATTTAGTGAACGCTTAGTGATATCTGTCTGTGCCCAGTGATCCTTGTGCTGAATTCCTGCTGGCTTTTTCTAGGGACCACCATGCCTAATTTACACAAGGCCACAAATGGCGAAGCAGCTGGTAGAGCCTGTCACGCTCTTTGCGTGGAGTACATCTGAACAATGCCCCAGCAGTGAAAGACCAAGTCATCAGCACCTAGACCTGCAGTTGTCAGCTAAGCAGGCAGATAAAGAGTCTGTCTTAACTTAAAGCTGAAAATCTGACTGAAAATCCTCTCCAATCAGGTTCTCTGGCGTCAGCAAGACCCCAGCTACTCAAAAGTCAAGACACACTATTGCAAATATCGAGACACAACTCGTTGAACTCTGAGTGACAGCAGGATATTGGTTTTCTCCAAACTACTCTGTCTGCAAACAACAGCAAAGCACAGTGAGGGAAACTGGGAACTCTTCATCGACATGAACCAGCAGCTGTTGTGGCTCCTTCTTTACCTTTCCACACTCCTGCCCCTGAAACCCCCGATATGAGACCTGCCCCCAGCCTCCCAGTGCTCTTTCCATTTGCCACGGCTGTGCTTCGCCAGGCCTGCTGCATCATACTTGTTTTCTCACTCTGGTACTATTGCATCAGAAACCCCGGGAGGGAGGAGGAAGCAGGATGACACACACGAGCATCTCTCGCTGCAACACCAGCAGAGGAAAGTGCCGTGCCAGGGTTGGGGAGGGGGGGGTGGCATTTCCTCGGGGCAAAGCATAAATTGAGTGGCACTCCCAGCCCACCCCACATTTGTGTCAGCCTTTTGCTTGAAATACTTGTAAGCCTGTCATTGCTGAAGTCTTTTTGGCAGCCGAGTCTTTAAATATAGACTCTAATCACAACTGCACATGTTGTACAATCAGCCTAAAAACTGATTAACTTTTACATAAGCTTATGTTCAAGGGGGCAATTCAAGATGTGGGAGCTGGCACCAGCTCAGGGTCTGAGTCTGTCTCTCTTTGCCATGCATACCATAAAAACAGTGTATGGCATACTAAAAGAGAATTTCCAATTATATATAATTGGAAATTAAGAGGAAGAACCATGGAACAGCCTTCATAAATTAGGTGGACCATCAGGCTATGTTACATATACGTATATATATAATCCAATGGAATGAACTGCTGTGAAAATGCTTATTTTACTGAAGAGTCTTCACATGTTTTATTATTCAGCAGTTTTATTTCATCAACAGGGGGTTTTTCATTTCATTTTGTGAAAAGTGCAGGAGGGAAAAAATAAACCACTCCAGCTCACATCGTCTCTGTAGAAGGAGAGGGACGGTGTGGGAAAAGGAGGCATTTGTCAGTGTACGTATCCAAACCCATCACTGAGGTAGGCTGTGAGCTCAGTTCAAACACATTATGGTAGATGTCCATAACACAGCTAATGTCATTCGGGACAGCTGTCATACCTCAGGACATAAGCTGATCTACAGCAAGGTCTACAGCTGAGGTCCAGAAAAAAAATTCCACGACTGAAATTGAACTCAAGAAGTCTACACCTTTGCCTGGAAGATTCAGGATTTGCCATGCTGGGAGGCACAGAGTTTGACTTGACGGCCCTTTGATCTCTTCTAGTCCTTTAACTGCACACCATCAGTTTCTGAGCAACTGGGCATTATCTTCCATGCAACCATCCCTACAAAAATAATCCCTTTATTGGTCCGTAGTCCCTGATGGTCATATTTCATATCCCAAGTTCCCAGTGCTTCTCACTGACTCCTGGTGCACCGAAAGTGAACTGTAAAGCAGCTAGTGTTTGAACAGCTGCCAGGAAGTGCTCCTACTCGCAGGGCTACTGGCTTGCTTTCCCAGGCAGTGGGTGCTTCATCTTTAAAATCAATCTGATGCATTGGCACAAGCCCAGAGAGTGTTAGTCCATCTGCTGCCTTACTCTTCCAGTTTGTTTGCAGAGGCTTGCCATCAGCTGTTCAAGTCCCTCTTTTTCCCCGCCTCCAAGGAATTTCCTTTTTTTCCTCCTCTAGCCTCCACCAGGATCCCAATAATCCCCACTTTACTTTATCTATCTTAATCAGCCTCCAGAAAGCCATGGAAAGAAGCTTAGGAGCACACAGTGCAATTAACACTACTTCTCATTTAGCTGGCATGGCAAGCACTGTACAATGGGGTAGGTGAGGTGAGAGAAACTCAGGTTTCCGAGACAGGGGACTGGCTGTGCCAAACACGAACTGAACACAATTTCCCTGTGGGGCTAGAGAATAGGATTCTACTTTCCACCCTTTCCTCCTGCCTGTTGTGGTCAACAGCCGACTGCAAATCACGCCTGGGTAAGAGACCAGTAGAAGCCCTCACCAGTCACCTGCTGCCTGGTGGCAGTCTCAGCCAAACTCCCACCGCTTTGGTACTTGTAATCAGAAGTACGACTACTGCAGTCAGCAAGGAGTTTGGGGACTGTGGGGAAGGTAACACTGCTGGTGGCCACAGCAACTTGTTCCGTGGCTGCTAGCCAGCAGTCTGAGGGGACATGATTTTGGCAGCCCAGTGAGTGCATGGAGTCCCTTGGAGGGGGGCTTTCCAAGCCCCATCCCTCTGCAAAGGGTGTTAAGCTGAATGACAGATCCAGTGCTTAGCCTGCCCCAACAAAGTCTGGAGGGGGATCCCATCCACCATGTAACAGCTGCCTGAACTCAGGCGTCTGCTAGAGGAACAGGGCTCTGCGCCACGCTTCACACTCTGTCTCCATCTCCACCCTCCTCACCACCACCTGAAGGCCTCATCTAGGGAGGAGACCCTGTCCCAGCCAGGGAAGATTTAGGGCTGTTCATTCTCTTGTGTAGAGCTGCAGATAGCTGCGGGAGCAGGGTGCACCTTGTGCATGGCCTGGCTTGCTCCTGCCTGACCCCCCACAATAGTCCTCTGGGAAGAGCAGCAGCCAACTCATCCTCCTCTTCTCAGTGCAGAGGTGAACGCCAGCACGACAGGCACTGATTGTATCCCCACAGGAGAGCCACTTGAGGATGGCACCATTTTCCCTTTAGGGCTTCCCAGGGTCACTGAATACCTCCCCTGGGACCGAGCAGAGATGGAGTAGGCTTTACCAGCATCCAGTTTTTCTCTCTCCCCGCCCCCCCCACCCCTTCTCGTGCTTGTGGCCACGCTGTATGACACAGTGCTTCGGTCCCGACTTGCAGTGCTCCGGCTGCTCCAGCCCCGAACAAAGACGGCCATTCAGCCCAGACCGTGCAGTGGTTTAATGCTACAGATGAACATCTACCATCGTTGCCAGCACTGCAGCCCAGAGAAATTAAATGCAGATTGCCTTTGTTCCCGAGCACAGACCCCCATTTCTTCAGCCCCAGGAGCCAAACAAACACCCTCTGTGCTCCCCATTTGTTCTCCGCGTATCACCTGCTTGTCAGCTAATACCCGGCGAGGCTGCGGGATTTAGCCTTGGGCGCAGCCTGCTCGTGTGCAACAGCATACAGATAATCTTTTAGGGCTGTAGCTATGCATATATCTTGTACAGTGGGATGTGTTTCCAAATAAAAACATCAAAGATCAGTCAGTAGGTCAGCGGGCAACACAGCTAAAACGCAGCAGGCTTCCTGCTCATAAGGGAAAGGCATCACTGCGTCGATGCCTGGCCATCCACAACTCCTCCACAGCTGGGGCAACAGCGATACCGTGCCTCCAAACCTTGATGCAAGAAATCCTGCTTCTCCTGCCATTGTCCCTTGTATTCAGGAATAAGAGGATAAAACTGAGCCAACGAAAGTCAGGCTTGAGATCAAAGAGAAACTTCCATGACATTAATCTTTAAAGGTAGGAAATAACTTCCCGAGGATACTGAGAAAGCTCCATTGTTTGGAGTGCTTAACCCCATGACAGAAGAAAACAAACAGCATGAAGAAAACCCCAACTTTTTGACAGTACAGGTGACACACCATATAATTTAATGAGCTTGGTTTGCCAAGACACTTCTAACATAGCAGAGGCACCCATCCTGTGAGGCCCCTGAATATACAAATCCCTGGACCAACCCCCCCGCCCCGGCCCAGAGCTCCACTATGATCAACTGGATTTCCTGCAAACACAGTCTGAACCCCTGCCTCCTGCAGCGCTGTCTCCTTCTTGTGGGTGGATCACAAACACAACTGAGACAGCTCGGTCTCACGATAACGAAGATGGGCACCTCAGCTCACAGTTCAGATACTTGATTAGTTGCCACGGCTCAAGAAGACACTGCTTATCTGCCGAGCTGCAGTGGCAGACTGCATACACACTTAGCCTATCACAAAAGTGAGATAAAAAGGTATTTGCTTAAATCTTTTTCATTGCGGCTTAGGCAAATGGGCTTTACCTCATGTTTGGTCACAGTGCACTTGCCTGCCTGAGGCTCCAGCTCATAGCAGGTTGTGCTTTTAGATCCACAAACCACAGGTTCAAGCCTAGATGATGATGATGATGCCGCTGCCGCCTATGGCCATGATGTTCTATCAACACAGGATACAAGATCTGCAGAGAGCTGACGGCAAGACTAAGGTTTGTATTTTTATATCAGGCTTATCACCATGGTATCTGATCAGCTCTATCTACTATCAGCCATCACTTACCTCTGTAAAGCAACAACATTCAGGTCACAAGATTTGCAATTTGTGAGCAACGAGGCAGACAAATCTCCGATTTCAAATAGATGACCCTCTAATTGGCTGAGGCATAAGATGAGAAGCTTTATTTAAAATAGCCAAATACGGGTTTTGCCCCCACATTTAGAGAACTTCATCATCTGCACATTAGCTCACTAGCTTCCTCAAACACACACAGATATTTGCTCTCCCAACGCACTGAGGGAAAACTCCATTTCCATGAGTCAGTTCCTGGTAGAGAGCACAGAGAGCTGGATAGCCCTCCGCCAAGAGGAAATGATTAAAGCCACAAATCAGCCGAAACCATATGGCAGCAAAACGTTGGGGTTCCCCTCCCTCCCCGTAAGGGCAGGGCAATGTTCTTGCAGATGTTAAGAATCTTTCCTCATCCCACAAAATGCAGATGAGCCTGTTTCATCAGTTCTTAGCTGTGGAAATAGCCAACCCAAGACAGGAGGGGCAAAAGGATCCACACAGTAGCATGGCTTCACGCAGACAGCACGTAAAAGAAAAGCAGTAATCAGACTGACAAGTGGCAGCGCTTATGATTTTCATGCTGTTGCAGAAGACCCCTGGAAACTGTCGTCAGCAGAACCAGAGAAAGAGAAGGCATTTCAGAAGATGTGCATTGAAAATGAGAGTTGAAAAGAGTTGAAACATTTAGAGCAGGTGAAGCTGGACAGTGGTCTGCTATAGAGGCTGGCTTCTCCTCAAGCGGTCTTACGCACCACATTCATTTCTCAGACCAGTTTAACATCTCAGAAGCCTGAGAATTATGGACAGTTACCACATCTGACTAGGGGAATATTTCACACTCAGTACTGAGCTGCAGCTTTGCTTTTCTTCAACAATCACAATAATAGCCTGCATTTCTGGAACATAAGGAATGTTGTACAGCAGGCAAAAATTATTTCTGGAATCGCTACACAAACAGAGGAAGTGCATGAAGGGGTGAAATACTGCAGATGCTGGGATACAGCACTTAGCAAGGAGGATAAGCAGCTTGACAGAGGTATCATAGAATCATAGAATCTTCATGGTTGGAAAGGACCTTTGAGATTATCGAGTCCAACCATACGCACACCAAAAGAAACCCCTACAATCTCTGCCACTAGAGCATGCCCTGAAGTGCCAAATCTACACATTTCTTAAATACCTCTAGGGATGGTGACTCAACCACCTCCCTGGGCAGGCTGTGCCAGTGCCTAACCACTCTTTCAGTAAAGTAATTCTTCCTAATATCTAATCTAAACCTCCCCTGCCACAACTTCAGACCATTTCCTCTGGTCCTGTCATTATTCACTTGGGAGAAGAGGCCAACACCCACCTCTCTACAACCTCCTTTCAGGTAGTCGTAGAGGGCAATGAGGTCTCCCCTCAGCCTCCTCTTCTCCAAACTAAACATACCCAGTTCCCTCAGCCTCTCCTCGTATGACTTGATCTCCAGACCCCTCACCAGCTTGGTAACACTGCCCAGCACCAAGGATTAAAACCTGGGCAAGATGAAGGCTCATGAGCCTAGGTCAAAAGTTGAGCACAAAGTCACCTCAACCTTTGATCAGCCAAAAGGCAGTGGAAGACATTACCTTATACAAAGGCCACAACACAGGGAGCCCACACTTACCACATCCCAGTTTAGACCGCCACTGCTAGCACAGTTGGGTAGGGCTCACATCCAGTGCTAAACACCTTGACAGGTAAGAGTAGCACATCCTGTAGGCATCTAAGGCAAGGAGACCAGAACCAACCAACCACCCTGTAACACCTACACATGTAGTCTTCAAGACCTGCTTTTTAAAGGTCTGGAAATTCACCGCTCCAGCTAACATCTGTCAGCTGCAAGAAATTAGTCTCATTTGGCATTGCTCACCTGCAGTCTACATTGGCTCCAAAAGAAAAGGAAGAAGGGGCTACCGCGGCCGCGCTTTTTTGTTTTAACCTGTCCCACTGCACACTGCAGTTCCCACCCCAGCTGTCTCTTGTAATAACAAAATAAACACATTCTTGAAGTACTATAAATAGAAACAGCAGAGCAGACCTTGCTTTGAACTGAGTTGCACTGGGGATTTCTACTTTGCTGTCTTCCTGCATGCTTTCCACTTGAATGTTTCCTACTAGCTTTGAAACAACACCCCAAAACAGACTTGCATCTGAACTTGGGAATGTTTCATTTTGAGATTGTCCCAAAAGGATGGACTCCCAACCTTTTCGGTTCCCAAACAACAGGGTGTTGTCATTGCACCTGAAAGTAATGAAGCCTTAGGGGCTCATCTTCTCATTCACCGAGCCAGGTTGAAAGCTCAGTTCTGACTACGGAGAGGAAACTGCATCACAAGCCCTGCGACCATAAACTTTACTTCAGTCCAGTTTCCCTCCCTCCTTTCGCTCTCTTGCTGCAGAGTCTGAACAACTCCCGTGCTGCCATAAGAAAGAGAATCCATTCTTGTGCTGAAGCCCAAGACAATGTTTTAAAGCCACGGTGTGTCTGCTTTGCCATCAGAGATACAACTGCAGTGCTTCTGGCTGTGTTTCGGTCAGCAAGGTAGTTGTGATGGCAGTCACCTGTGGTGCCAAGGTAATAAGGGCTAAAGGGAAGACAGCTTCCCCACCCAAGGCAATTAGTAGCCAGGACTGAAACCTGACTTTTGAGCTTTGGCCCCTGTGGGAAACCAGCCCAGAGCTAGTTTGCTTGCTGGTGCTGTGAGTGCCTCCATGTTCAGCACAGCCATACCACTGGGTAAGCTGGGAAGTTCAGGATGGGGCTGAGCTTCAGCCTGAGTGTGCAGGACCAGCAGTGCCCTGGGACTTCAGGAGCAATTCCATCAGAATTAGTTGCTTCCCTGTCAGGTAGTACCTTGAGCGTCACCAGCCATATTTGTCCTGCCTGTGTGCCAAAGACCACTGTCCCACAGCAGGGAACAGAGAGAGCAGAAGTGCGTTAGCTTCTCAGCAACTTGCTATGTTATTTTAAACCATCCTCCCCAGAATTCTGGGGTAACGGATCAGGCTCAGGAGTCGCAGGGTCCGAGGTGAGACCACAGCACTGCTCCGCCGATGCTGCTGTGGGGAAAGTAACCTCCAACAGGGCGCAGGTAGATTGGTAAGGCCCTACACTGCTTCAGTTAAACCAGCTGAAGCTTCTCCATCTGAGGGCAGTGAGAAGTGACTGCCAGTGGTGGTGGTGGGTGCCGCTCCTAGGGCAGCAAATAAACTCTGGTCATTTCTCAGTGCTCACGTTCATCTCCCCTGCTCCCTTTGCAGCCTGCAGGCAGTCCGTGGCAAACTCTTACACAGCCAAAGGTGCCAAGGGGAAAAGATGAGCTCCTCTGACAACCAGGCAGGTGGTTAAGAAAGATCCTTCCATTCCTATGACACTGTCCTGTCACAAACACTTCTATTTTAAGTCAAGGTTTTCTTCCTTCAATATTTCAGACTAGGTTAGCTTTTTCAGTAAAAGAGGATGCTGACAAACATCTTCCCAGTCTGACAGAGCTTGAGCAAAGCTGTGGGAGTGTCAAATCCACATTAGCTGAAATAATTCTTACCAAAAAAAATAGTATTTGCTCCATTTGGCAAGCCACTTTTCATCAAAGTGGCACAAGCGGACTACTTGAACTTTAAATTGGGAATGAAGAGATATAAGAACAGGGCTGATTCTCCATGTTTAATAAAATCTACATTTCAGACTCATAGCATTTATCCTGTACGCCATCAGCTGTAACAATTTACTCCCTTAGTGCTATATAGAGCTCAAGAACATAACTATTTGCAACTTACCGCAAATCTGTGTTGCTGGAGAACAGCTCCTAGCTATGTTGGGGTTTTTTTGTTACAATCATCTCCTCCACTGCATTAAAGAGCCTTCCCAATACCTGTTCTGTTGCCCTGCAGAAGTATTTGCATACAGGAATTGAAAAGCCACCTCTCAATCTCCTTTCTGAAGGCTACAGTTCATAGATAGTGGCTGGCTTCACAGTTTAAAAAAAAAAAAATCTTTGCAAGCTTAATCAATAAAATATTAATAGATTTCATTATAATTAACTTTATTGGTATTACCCTTTTTGTTGTTTTTCTTGGTGTTGATGTTGGTTTAATAACACTGCTGAGAAGCTCTACTTAAAGCATGGATAGAACATAACTCCTGCCTTGAAGAGCTTAATGTCAAAAATTTGGCTTTGTGGAAGATATGTTGCAACTACCCACAGGTTATTGGACTTGCTACAGCAGTAACTATATCAAGCTCAATGGACTGTGATGTGATACACAAGAGGTCTGGTCAGATGATCTAGTAGTCCCTCCTGGTCTTAAGCTTGTGAATCTAAATAAACAAGACAGGAAGAAGACAGAGGTGAAATCACTTAGCAAGCGGCAGAGCACTGCCTAAGATGCAAATCGCTAAACTCACAGTGCAGCACCCCAGCCACTAAGTCACCGAGTCTCAGAGCTTTTTTGGGGGTGTATCCTTATTCCGAGCAAACATTTTATGTCTTTCCACCAACATCTACTGTAAGAGCAGGAGCAAAACCGCATGCATATGGTAACATCCATAGCCCATGTTACTTGTGCGTGCTTCGAGGGCACAACAGACAACGCTTGACAGGTAAAGATGGAGAAGGAAAGCAAGATTTCATTTGCTTTAGAATAAAGTTTTCAATGCCTTAAACCCCCTGACACGGTCTTTCATGACCTTCCTCCACCTCCTGGGTCCTACCACCTACCCCCGTGAAATACTCTGCAAGATTATACTGGTTCTCATAAAAACTCCTAAAACGTTGTAAGCATACGTAAAAGCCAAACTTTCATTATATTCTTCACCTTGCAATTGCAAGCTATTTCCACGTTCTCCTTTCCTGCAGGTCGCAGTCATCCCCGACCTCCTTTTATTTCGCATTTGTGTGTGCTAGCATAAATGTTGCATAGATGTGCAATTACATGTAGCTTCGGGGAGATAGACGTGACAAAGGCTGCACAGCTGCCAGCTGGGAGTTGCAGGGGTAGGTGGAGATACACCTAGAATGAAATTGCTCCTCTCCTTTCATAGTGCAGCTTTATTTACCTCAGTCTCCTGTTCTTCTCATCATTCCTGTTCCCTTTCATGTCTTTGCTATTAAAGTTATTAGGAAAATTATTCATTCAATTGCTTGTAGAAGCTGCCCAAAGATAAATACATTCAGCTTAATAAACCTTGTTAGCAGGAAGGAAGGGGAGAATGCCTAATTAATGTATTAATGATTATAATGCACTTTGAAGATGAAAAGTGCCGCGAGCTCTCAGGGCACGTTTCTGCCCTCTGAAGTCCCTAGGAATCATGTGCAGAAGCTAATTCTAAACATTACCGCTACCACAGTGTGGCAGGGGAAAAGATGCATGTACCACAACTACTCCTCGATGCCCTGGATCTGCCTGTAAAGGTTGAGCCATCTTCCAGATACCGCCTGTGCTGAGGCAACACAGCTACACATTCTCCTGCAAAACCAGGAATGGAGGAGTGCCAGGAAGAACCACTTAATGCAGCTCTTCCATGCTCTGTGGATACGCTGCCCAGCTACAATACCATTAGGCTTACCTAGAAAGAACAAATTGAAACTTCACACCTTGGAAGTTAAACAGTACCATTTCTCACCACTCACGCTAATGGGTTTTCCCAGCTCTTAGTATGCTAAGAGTCTCCCCTCACGCAAGAGCTGCTGGGACAGTCCCCTTGCTAATAGTCGGGATGCAACAGGTCTGGTGATGCTTTTAGAGAAATAGCAGTTTAGGGCAGAAGTGCGGGCAGAAATACCGTGACAGATGATAATCCGTAGCTATTGCAGTGAAAGGGCACGTGGGTCGAAGGAGATTTCCAGCTGGTGAAGTTTCCATGGCTCAGGAACAAAAGTATTTCTCCTCTCCAGGCTTCTCCTCAACCAGCACAGGCTGAAATCTGAAGAACAGATTTGCCGCTTGCTGCAGTAAGAATTCTGCCTTTACAGCAAGGGAAAATAAGTTGCTTAGAAAGTCTCTTAGATGTCACTGCATAAACAAAATACGAGCTGCTAATAACAGGTTTCTTAGACACACATTTCCTTTGCATGTGGTACCAGGAGGCACATACTCTAGGCTCTCGTTATAATGGGCTTAGGTTATGAAAACTTTAATGAACATATTTTAAAATGTCAGTCTGAAGAAATCAGGTACTGGTAGCTCACGTTTGCATAGCTGTCTCCTGAAAACACTGAACAGTCTCAACAAATCCTAGAAAATAAGTAAAATACACACTAAAACAATAGCAAGTTTCACATACGTCTGATGGGAGGACAAAAGGTGCAGAAAGTATGCTGTCAGTCTACATATTTTCTGGTTATCACTTGAGATATTGTGAATAAACTGAATAATGCTGTATCGCTCACCTCTGTAGCATTAAAAAAAAAATAATAATCTCAATTCACGTAGGTACCCCCACAGCATTAAACACTCTGCAAACTTCGCGAATCCCCTGCGGGGAAGACTCAAGTCTGTGTCAGGGGCCAAAGAAGGTAAAGCCTCGGCAACGCGAAGCGCACAGGTGACCTGCAGCAGACGCAGGGACAAAGCCCCACCAAAGCCCCCAGCTTCACTCCCGGTCGCGGGGGGTTCAGAATCAACCGCGCCCCTGCAGCAGCCACTTGCACTCGGAGAGCCCAGCTGTGCTCAAGTGGCAACGTTTTTTGCCAGGCTAAAATCAGCCTCTGTTTGTTCTAGCGTCTCTTCTCAAGTGATAAGTACGGATGGCTACTTCCCCTTCAGGGGATTACGGGCTGTCAATTACTGACTGGATGAAGAGTAATAAATCAGCCTTCCCTCCACGAGTTAATACATTGTCCGGTAAAGCTGAGGCTTTGTTTGTGCAGGTCACGTAATTTACTGATGGCAGTAGCCGATCAAATTGTCTTTTTTTAGATTTATCTGTTTGTGCCCCAGCATGAAAATTTCATTTTTTTGTAACATGGCCATTTACTCTTCCTTTCTTTTCCTGGGATATTAACAAAACCCATAACCCAACAATACTGTTCTCTGAGGTTACTGAAGGTAACTCCCACACGGTGCTCTAAAACTGGCATGAAAAACTAACCACAAATCAATCACTTCTCCCCACAATGTTGGTTCTTCTCCCACCCACTGTCTCTCACACCTGGCAGTGTGTTAGGACAGCGAGCGCCCGCTCACAGTTCACGCTGCTGCACACATGGAGCACCGAAAGAGGTTTCTAGGTGCTTGTAGTACACCAAATAAAGCAACGGATTTTTGAGATGCACTGAAAACCAGGAACAGTCTGGTTTTCAAAGCTGCTCTGCTTTCAGCTACCAGGAGCTTCTTTCCTTCTTGTAAGCTGCTGATTCCCTCTCATTAACAAAGTCACCTCATCAGCAAAGAGCGCTGGCAATAGTCTGACTGCATCCCAGACCTCCATTCCTGCTCATTTTCTTCTCTCCTTTCCTACAGCAGAAGCAGCCGGTGGTCCTAATCCTTAGGACAGCAATGCTCAGCTTTGTGTGCATTCCTGAGAAGCCCCAGCACAGCTCTGTGAAAGCCTGCAGAACCAAGCCCTCAAGTGGAGGCTGTAGAAATAAAAGCAGGGGTGCCTGAACCTAACAGAAAACCCAGCTCCCGGATGAATTAACAGGCGACATGTTCCCGATTTCCCTCTCCTTTTATTCTTTGCTTGCTTTCCAAATCCTCCCCACCAGCTACCAGCAGAAAGACACCCATCCTCTGTTTGTGGGTAAGAGCTGAAAGGCATTATGATGACTTCCCTGCTGGAAAAAGAGGGCCTGGGCTCTGTGGCAGCCTCTGCAAGATGTCTAGTTCAGAGCAGATCATCTGTGGAACCTCTCCCTTCAAGACGCAATTCTGAATCCAACTTCCACAAAAAGTAATCAAATCAAAGCCAATTGCTGTGATGCAGCAGCTGGTCTCCACCAATCTTAAAAGCCCCAGAACTATGTGTCAGAATAAGGCTCTTCTGACGCAGCTCTACCTAGAGAGGACTGAGCAGCCACCGCTGGAAAGTCATTGCAGGCCTGTACCTCTTGCCACGCTACGCTTGCATTAAAGGATGACTGCAAAAGACAAAATGGATTTTGCCATTTTCATTCGTTACCGTCTTTAGAAATAGGTACAAAAAAGTCAGCGTCCTTCTTCAGGAGGAAAGGGATGGCAACACAGCTCAGGCACTTGGAGTGCCTTTATTTATTCTTCCCAAATTCTCTTGAGGAACTGTCAAGGGGTTTGCTAGAGGGCTCTCCTAGACTAAAGTTCTGAGAAGGTCACAGGGACACACTTACTCTCACAAATGTTCCAAGCTTTTGAAGTCACAAAAAAAAAAAACAAAAAACCCTCAAACCTTTCGTACTTTAAAAAAAAAGTATGTGAATACAAATCAGTAGTACTCCACAGCAAGACAGGTTTCACTTCCACTTGCCTGTGACATAAATTTTACAGGGTAGATACAGTAACAGGAGCATCTTCCTTTTTTGGAAACTTAAACCATTTGCAGAATATTTCACTGATCGTACAGCAGCAAATATCAGTACTGCCAACAATGATACAATGGTACTTTTATATGTTTCTTATTGAAAAAAATCAAGCAGTCATTTCGCTGAAAAAAAAAATTAAAAAAAAATCATTTTTCCATGCTTGCAAACACTGTTTAGGACACAAATACAGTTCTCCACCTGAATGGCTGGAATCTGCTTCAAGTAGAAAAGCAATTGTTGCACCTTGAGGCAAGTGTCCTTACAAGTCTGTAACACACAAAGATTACAGAATCCCAGTAGGGATATTATCATAGAATCATAGAATACCAGGTTGGAAGGGACCTTGAGGATCATCTGGTCCAACCTTTCTTGGCAAAATCACAGTCTAGACAAGATGGCCCAGCACCCTGTCCAGCCAAGTCTTAAAAGTGTCCCACGTTGGGGAATCCACCTGGGGAGATTATTCCAATGGCTGATTGTTCTCACCGTGAAAAATTTTCCTCTTGTGTCCAATCATAATCTCCCCAGGAGTAACTTGTACCCATTACCCCTCATCTTTTCCATGTGACTCCTTGTAAAAAGGGAGTCTCTGTCTTCGTTGTAGCCATCCTTTATAAATACTGGAACATGCTGATAAGGTCTCCCCTAAGCCTTATTTTCTCAAGGCTGAACAAACTCAATTGTCTCAGCCTTTCCTCATACAGCCGGCAGGCTTCCCAGTCCTTTGATCATCTTTGTGGCCCTTCTCTGGACCCTCTCCAGCCTGTCCACACCTTTTTGTGTAGTGGGGACCAAAACTGAACACAGTATTCTAGGTGTGGCCTCACAAGCGCTGAGTAGAGCGTGATAATGACTTCTTTATCTCTGCTGGTGATGCCCTTGTTGATGCAACCCAGCAGCCTGTTGGCTTTCTTAGCCACTGCAGCACACTCTTCAATCATATTGAGCTTGTTGTCCACCAAGACCCCCAGGTCCCTTTCCACAGAGCTGCTCCCCAGCCGGGTAGATCCCAGCCTGTGCTGCACTCCTGGATTACATTTTCCTTACATTTGCCTTTGTTGAACTTCACAAGGTTCTTGTCAGCCCACTGTTCCAGCCTATCCAGGTCTTCCTGCAGGGTGCCAGAAGAGCCCGCCTTCCCAAGTGTCCACCTCCCTGCTCAGTTTGGTATCATCGGCAAACTGTAGGCATTTAATGGTTCAGTAATAATGATATAGGAATCTCTCAAAGTACTCCTTTATTCATGCTGTTATGTTTTAACCCACAAAGGAAGCTTTGAAAGGAGCCTTCTGTTACCCAGCAGCACTGGGCCCACACCAAGAAGCAAACAGATAGGAAGTTACTCATCCATTTCAAACTCAAAGGAAAGTACCTAGTACGTTGCCTCCTCCCAGCAGGTAAGAACAGGAAAAATAACTTCTTGCTAAACTAGAAAAATAATTTCTACCATCTTACACCATCACCTTTTTTGGCATTCCTATCCACAACAGCAAGCTAAAACAAACACCAAGCCCCACCCCCAGTTAAGTAGAAAAAATCAGCCGATTTTCACAGCAGCCACACAAAACCAAGGGATAAATAAAAGCAACCTGATCTTTGCTAGACCTGACTGTTCTTCTTGCCCATCCTGTCTCTTACTTTGTATTTGAGCCAGTTTTGGCACAGCAGATTTGGGCACTGCCCGGTCACAAATAACTACCACCACACCCAGAGTCCCAGGCTGAGCCTGCGGCGCAGCCAGCAGGACCCTGACATCCCAGCCTGCGAGCTCTGCCTACGGGAGGTATTTCTGCCAGCGCAGCAGCAGCGAGAGGAGCCCTCGGAAGAGATGTGCCGCATCAACGGCTGGAAATCTGGCCCAGATTAACTGTTGCAGAAGCCTGTAAGGATTGTGTTTTTAGGTTCACTTGCACGAAGCTAATGCTCAAGTGAAGCAAAGGTTGCAATCGTGTCCTTTAGCCCTGAGATGGTGCTTCTTCCAAACCCTTTACCTTCCTGGTGCTCAGAGCTCATAAACTAACCCAGCCTAGGAGAAAATACTCCAAAACTGATTTCAGACGGTGCTTTTGTACCCTTGCAGGATGGCTCCATCGTGTGACAAAAGAGGAACACTGCACCCACATGGGAATGTACTCAGTAACAAAGCCCGCTTTCTCAGCAGGTGGTCTGCTGCCAGTGACTTAATTTATTCTAGCTAAAAAAACCCAGAGCAGTTCTTGGACAAAGACCTAGGATTAGCAAGTGAAATACAGCCTTCTTTTTAACCCCTTTGTAACTTCTACACAGAAATGCTGCTTTGTGTTTCAGAACTCTGCTGCTTAGCCTAGAGAAGGGGGCGGGCTGTGGGGTAAGTGGCAGTTGCACAGCACATTTGAAATAAAGATTTAATTGTGGCAGGGTTTCAGTTTTTCATTCATTCAAGCTCTGTGTCCTTTTTATAGTAGGAATTTGTTATCCCCCTCACCCCTTTCCATGTAAGTCAGCTACACGTTTTCATTTCCAAGCCAAGTAGTTAAAATTGATAAAATTAAAAAAGTTAATGAAATAAAATTGTTATCAACTCAAGTAGTTTACCTCCTTTAAAGCAATGAGTAAGATGTTGTTTACTTTGTGGTCTACACCCAGAAGCTTTTGAGCTATGCGTGTGGCTTGCAAGCACATAGCTACATGAGGGGAGCCTTCACACTTACATGCCAGAGACGCTACTTCACTTCCTCCCCGGCTCCAAACCTAGCTCTCCTTTTTTGCTATTCTTTCCAGATCCTCTCCCAACACTTACAATCTTCCTTCGTATTACCAACAATACCAAGTATTGACTGCCTTCACCCTGGAGACCTCATCCCTTTGGTGCCCATTTGGCTGCACCCAGCTCATACACGTTTCCCTTCTGGGACCTACCAGGCATGTGAGCAAAGCACAGCCTGGTGGGGCTGCAGCAATTGCCCTTCCCAACACTGGCCCGCATCAGCTTTTCACCTCTGAATACAGAAATGGCACAGTTACGTACAGGGCCCAGCCTGAATGGAGTTAAGCGGCTTCATAGCAGCCCATATAGCACTGGGCTTTGCATCTGTGGCTAGAAGAGTGTTGATAACATACCACTGTTACGGCTACTTCTGCACAGCACTTGCTCAGGACTAAAGCTTTCTCTCCAAGCTTCTTGTTCAGGACATGAGGAGGATCATCTCCAGTCCAAAGGACAAAGTTTAGCCAGGACAGGAGGCTCCACATGGCAAAGATGGAGAAGGTGAGCACACATCAGTATGAGTTGCAGAGGTAGCAGCCCCAGGGCCAGGGGTAGGCACCTGGCACCACATCCTTAATCACCATCCCAGTGGAGGTCTGTGATGTGCCAGAAGTGCCCTGCCAGGGCCACAGCCAGTGGGGCAGTTCAGGAGGAGCCGGAAGGCCTTTATGTCAGACAATGGCTGCCATGCCATACCCCTGCCCTGCATACCTTGAGGTCCAGCTCCACCTGCCTCAGCTCCCCCACAGCCCTGCTCACCTCCATGGAGTCTCCTGCCCCAGCCAGACTTCATCCTTTGGGCCTTGCTATGAGGCAGATGGACCCACTAGAAGAGGTAAGCCACATTCAAGTCTTCCTCTGCCCACTCCCTATCTGTAGATTAAAGCAGATAACGATGTGAGAGTGTTGAGTTCTTACTATTAACTGCATGCATGTGTGAAGATTGTTTTACCACTTTTGTAGAAGTTTGGATCTTTAGTCTCTATCATTTTCAACAAAATAAACTTCTGTAGTTTGGCTAATGAAAGGAGCTATTTGACAAAGCTTCTTACAGGGTCAAATATGAGTAATTTACCACAGCTTATTAAATTACTGTCAGCTGAGTTGCAGTAAGTCCAGGGCTTGCACTTAACCTAGAGTGAATGCAAAGCACCAAGGCTCAGCTTGGACCAAAGAGGTCTTGGATAGGTCTTGGTACTTAGCATTTGTCACAAGATAAAAATGTACACTGAGAGCAATCACAGCCCAGATGACTGAGTGTAATTGCTTAATGACAGTAAATCGACCAGAGCTCTAAGTAGTCAGAATTTTTGATTATCATGAGATCACAGGATAATTCAGTTGGGAAGGAAATTCAATAGGTCAGACCAGGTTTCCCAGGGCTGGACTCAAGAGCAAAACCAACCACGCAAAGAGATACAAACTTTCATATTTTTTACTGTATTTCCACAGTTTTGCACAGTAGCCTATCACACAGCTGTGTAACAAATTTCTTCAGTAACAAAATGTAAAATAACAGGGTACAAAAATAAGCATTTTAACTGCTTTAGTTCTGCTTACCATGTAAGCAAGAGTACGAGTTACAACCCTCACTGGGTTTTACACCAGACTATTGCTTCCACAGAAAAGCATGATGACGTGCCAAAGCCTGAAGCCCAACATCTGCTGCCAGACTGCAGCGAGCTCCCCAGGGCTCCCAGCGAGTTCACTGGGGCCAGCACAGGTGCAGCAATTCTGCCATTCATGGCACACAGCAGGACCAGGCCTAACAGCACATCCTCCCTCCCCGTTCCCCTTTTCCCCATTATGAAGGCTGGTTGTATAGAGATAGATGCAATCCCTGTTTAGAGGACCCTCTTCAGATTTGATCTTACTAGTCATCCCAAACCGAACAGCAGCTGAGGATTTTCTGAGCACTGCAAGATAAATTCAACTGCAGGATTCATCATGCAGTATACTTTTCCTCCCCCTGTTTTTTTGCTTTGTGATAGTGGTTGTAATCATTATACAGATCCTTAAAGACCTCCCTTACACCTGCTGGTAGAGACGTATTTAAGAACTTGATGTCCCGTTCAATGCAAAGGTCAAGGATGTGATATATCCCTTCTGTGAGATGTTTCTTCACAGCCGGGTGCAAAGTCACCTACAAGAAGAACAAAATAGCATTAAACTTGAAGACAAAAAGGGCAAGAAAACACCCTTTCCACAGTCAGCATACACTAAATGCTGACCATATGTTATCCAGTGCATTAGACTATCTTGAACAGTCCATTACATAAAATCCAGATTTTTTATTTGTGCAATATTTTCCTGATTTTTGCGGACATGTTTTGCAGAACAAGCATGCCCCTTGCAATAAAATGCACAAGGGTGCTACTATACACATTGCTACAGAGGCAAAAACAATGATTGTCTTGGAATCACGTGAAAATTCCTCAGCAGAAAAACTGTAATTAAAAAAAACTTAAAATACTTGCCCTGGATTACACATTTCAGTAGATTCTGTATGTCTCGCATTAGCTGTACGCTACTGAGTCTCATTTTCAAATGAGCGCTTCCTTTAAGCTACTCTCTAATTTACACGGGGCAGCCAATCAATTTTAACTTATCCCTTAACAACTTGATATTTATCTAACAATTTGTATCTGACGACTTCAACGTATGAGCCTTAATAAAAGAAGCCTTCAAAAAGCTCAGGAGATGTACATTTCCTTGATCTGTTTTAACATCAGAAATCAGGCACCTTGCCTGAAGTCATGAAGGAAGCTGAAGGAATACAATGAATGACCCAGGACTCAGCGCCCTGCTCCTGCCATTACCCCTGCTCAACCCCACAACTGGCAGAAGCACCACTACAACCAGGAACACCAGTCCTCTGGAGTCCTCCGGTGCTTCAGGCTACCTGGAATTTGTCCCGTGCTCACAATCACTTGCTAAATACTTCACTGCCTGAAGGGGTGCTGGCCCCTGGCATAATCACATTATTTTTGGCGCAAAACCATGTCTTATCTTTGCTGAATCCCCAAATTAGCTTTATGCCTCCAGACCTAAGTCTCTGCACTCCAGGCCTAATGAAAATTACATAAAAAGCTGTCATTAAAATTCAGACTTCTTTCTTCCTGAGGCAACTAATAAACTTTCCACTAATGAAGTGCACTCCTAATCACTGTGACAGGCTCCTGTTCTCTTTCTGCCCTAAATGTGAAACAGCTAATATATTTTATTAGACCTGCTAACATAGCTGGGAAAAACATAGAGCAGGCATTAAGGCACATAAGCCTTTATTTGGAGCTGTGATCCTGATGAGTTTGCGTGTCCAAAAATGTGTCGTTTTTCCCCTCTATATCAGTTGATCTATTGGCTGGTTTAAAACAGATGTTATTTCTCCCTACACCATGCATTAAAGTCACAGAACAATTGAGCATCACAACTCCCAGTGAAGGCACTGGGCTGGCCTCTCCCTTCCTAGGGCAGAGAAATGACTTCAGAGAATGAGGACAGGAAAACCCACAGCTATTGACAAGATGGACGAGATGCCCCACTTGGGATAAGCAGACACCTCAGAGCTGTAGTTAATGGAACTGAATCACAAATTAATCTGGACCCACGCCTTATTTGGACCATTCTTGCTTTGCAGTGCAGTTTCCTATAAATACCCTCCATTAACACTATGGGAAGCAGAACCAAAGACTTAAACAGCTGCCACTATTGGTTGGCAGTTAATTACGCCTGTAAGTGTTTTATGGTCTATATAGTTAGCACAACCAATTTGTCAAGCATTACAAAGCTCTTGATGTGAGACATTAAATGTGTGAAGAGGTATTTCACTACTGCTGAATTAAGCAAGGGCTCATAGACAACAAGGGAAAAGCACTGTCAACAGTATGAAAGAGGCTATAGATGGCACCGACTCCAGCAAGGAATCTTTCTAGATTAACACAAAATAATTCACAAGGATATTTTATTTCCTGGTATAAAGAGGAAGCACTGAGGGAACTGTTA
Organism: Dromas ardeola; assembly: GCA_013398915.1. NCBI lineage: Eukaryota > Metazoa > Chordata > Aves > Charadriiformes > Dromadidae > Dromas > Dromas ardeola. Next base: position 59,967 of record VYZM01008959.1, read on the forward strand.
CACAACTACTTTAGGAGTAAGTGACTGTTTAGACCAGTAGCTTTCATCAGTTTTAGTCTGCAGACCCTTAAAAGGGTTCCAGTAAGTGTGCAGATGCCCATATAAAGATTTAAATCTACCAACACGTTTTTCTCAGTTACCTTTGACAGACCCCCAGGGTCTTCAGATCACAGGCTGAAAGCCACTGATCTGGACTCAGAAAAGATGAATGGTTAAAGGAGTTTTTCTCTCCCTCTGCAAAGCAACATGAAAGATGTGTACGTGCCCCCTTGAGACAGGCATGCTGGGGCCTCCCCCTTCCTCCGATATCCATCAATTCTCACCAGCAAATGAGCAAATAAATCATCACCCACTTGTGATCTATCTATTCTGTCAGACAGAAAACACCCCTTTGTCACAGCGTCTGGTGGCTCACTACACCAATTCCCCTTTCCACGCCCAAAGGTTCCATGCATACATTACTGATCTGCGGTTTCAGCTATCATCCATCACTTTCTATTTCCCAGTGATAAGTATTGCACAAAACTTTCCTAGAAGTCTCATGAGACTCTGTACACTGCTAATACTGAGTAAGTGTCCTTTTAACTTGGAAAGGTCATTTGACAATTCAAGTCAGGCTTTCTGAGTAAAGGCTCTACATGCAGTGATGAACAGACTTCCGAGTTCAGAGATAGTTAAACAGAGCAGCAGTAGTCTTAACAGTAATTTGTCCCTAGTATTTGCTGAACTACTATGTTTTACTATGTGAACAATAACCAGCTTACTGGGAACACTAAAAAACATGGCTAAAAACTGACATATCCCATTGTTTTGCTCCCAAACCTTGGAAAAAAGCTGGGCAATCGAGAAAGACCTGAGATTAAGCTACGTAACAACCTTCATGGTCGGTTACATTCGTTACGTCATAATGCTTCAGAAACATAGCACTATTTAGGATATTTTTGTGGTAAGAGCACCTAAAATCAGAGACTAAAATTCCTTTTTGCATTTCAGCCCATGCCCAGGCCAGAGCCACAAATAATCAATTTGCAGGTACTTGCAACACAAGCCGCATTCAAACCCTGATGAAATCTAAATCCATTAGGCTGAACAGAATCACAATTTTAACTTAGGTCTGGATGTGAGAAACTACTGACCTGGCTCTGGCATTCATAATAGTAGCGGTAGCTGTTTTCAGCAGGGATCGGAATGATAGTTTGGGTACGGAAGGAGAATTAATGAAAAGCTAACAATTCTCTGGCTTAGTAACATTTTCTCGATTCACTTAGTCATTTAGACCAGAATAAAAGACGTCTTCCATGATAATTTTTCTCCATTACTTTGCCAGATGGGGCTCTAACTACTATCAGCCCTGGGCAACTAAGACTAGCTGGGAGAAGAACCTAACTACCACATGAAGAAAAAACAACACCCAACATAACAGAAAAGCAAAGCAGTTCTGTAAATAGGCATTGCGTTGTTTTGCCTTAAAAATAACCACAGCCCACACCTTCAGAAAGTTTTCAGGAGCTGGGTAAGAAAGATTCTCAGGAACTCTTGCTCAAAATAACAGAGAGTCTGGATCAAACCTCTATCCCCATGAGGCACAGCAACTTTTATAACTTCGCAGATTTTACAAAATTTAACACAGCTGTCTTTGGAACAGGAACTCCCAAGACAGCACAATATCATGGCACTTTCAAGATGGTTGAGAACACGTTACCTTCTGCAATTCAGTCACATACTGAGCCACAATGAAAGCAGAAAACACAGTAAAGTCTTCCATTTCTGCAGTGATATGAGTATACATCCGTTCCACTAAGCGTGCACACTTCAGTATAACTTCAAACTCATCTGTGTTGCCTGAAACAGAAAGTGAGATACAGTCTGGCATTTAAGGCTTAAAAACACTATGAAAAAAACCAAAGAATCACCCAGTCTTCCATATGATTCTTGAACTACACAAAGCCAACACCAGCTTGCCCGTTTTATTTTCTTTTCTTATCAAGCCACAGCGGAGAGGCCCCCCAGACCCCCCACAACACACCATATGCCTCTCTTACAATAGTTATTTTGTAAGAGCACTCTGATTCCCACTCCACATGCACTGCAAGGCAAAAAGTATTGGTTATATACGCTGAAGTGCTAGAAGCAGCAGGTATGGTCCCTTCCATGATTCAGTCCCAACTTGCGCTGTGGAGGAGAGAACCAGGAGACGGGAAAATTAAATTCTCTACCTACAGAAAGTCAGAAGAAATCTCTTACAAACAGCATAGTAAGAAAGCCTTCTGATGAGATTTATTACGTGGAATACAGCAGCAGAAGCCACAGCATCGGAGATATTTAAAGTGAGACTGCAGAGATCAACCTGAGAATTTACCCTTTCAGTAGGCAGTGAATGAAGAGAACTAACACAAACAAGAGGGAAAGGAAATCTAAAAATTACTTTCATGTTACCTGTTATGAAAACGAAACAATCCTGCAAAGATAAACAGCATGTTTTTAAACTTTAGGACGCCATGTATCCGTAAGTTTCCTGTGACCCTTGCCTTACATAAACATATTACAGAAGCTAGTAAGTCCTCAAAGTCTGGCACCAGTTTAAGATACCTTTTCCACTAACATTGAGCTTTTGTTAGTATATTCCTCCATGATGCATACATACACTGACATTTGCCCGCAGTTGTGGGCAACATACCAGCCGAGATAAATCTGAACATGGAGTAAACTGTAGGACATCAGTGGAAAGCTGGGATGCAAGCCCGTGAAGTGAATTTGTCTCAAAAAGTCATCACTATTGATGACAGGGTATTTGTGTCCTGACCAGCATAAAGCACAGGAGGATTACATGAATCACTGTGAACATCTTTGACTTGGCTACTTTGACAATGCAAATTCTTTAGTAACTTCCAGTAATGTCTTTTTTTTTTTTCTCTCCTTCCTTTTGAGATACTTAACTACACTAATTCCAAATCCTTGACCATACAGAGATAACATCTAATCTCAACTGATGCTTCAGATACGTGTAACGTTCTGGCTTTATGCTTAGCATGGAATGATGACAATTCCAAGTCTGTAGTAAACATAGTTCCAATCTCAAGAAGCTCGATTTAGTAGGATCTATTTGGGTCTATAACTCAGACATATTAGCACGTATCACCAGAGTTCACCGCCACCATGCTTTCAGGCACAGAAGTTGATAGGAAAAGCAGAAACTGGGCACAGCGAGCCTTACCAGTTCCTGTCGACTTGCCAGCCAGTCAGTGAAGGCTCTATTCACCTAAAGCAGTGCTGTCTGGATGCAGCTCCACAGGAGCCCCAGTTAATCTTCATAAGCCCACAACACTACAAAGCTCATCCTCAATTTTACATAAACGACAGATAGGGCTAATGGTTTCAATGCCACAGACAGGTTCTGAGGACTTTGCTTCTGCTGTCAGACTGTCCTGTTCTGCATCTCCTCTTCTACAATACACAAAATTACAGTGTGTACATATCGTGCAAAAGTGGAAACGATACGGTACCTTTGTCTCCTTTCTGACGTCCTTCATGCATGACAGAAACAACCAGACGATGGAAACTGTTCAGAAAGGACGGTGCTGCTTTCAACAGCACCTGCAAAGACATGAAATAAAAACATCTGAGATTATGTAGTAAAGGGGTTGGAGAGGGTAGAGGTACACCATCCCATAGTCTGAGGGAAATCAGTTCCTGTGAAGGAAACTATATAGCTTATACAGCTGTCAGGAGCAAAGACTATTTTTCATTCTGCATCCATACAGTATCTAGCACACGAGAACTGAATCCTGGAGCCAGACTGCAGTCCTGGCTATATTCAAATAACAAGTAAACTTCATAATAGAGTTACTCCAACTCTCCAAAGCAGCATTTGATTCAGTACCCTAATGTCTAGAGAATTTGTTCTTGCTGGTAGAGAACCTGTGTAGCCAGACAGATTCACAGAACGCAGGGCCCAGTAACACTATACATCACTGTGTGAAAACAGCCTGGATTAGGCGGCTTTCTACCACAGGGGTTTTGTAAGGGCATTTTAGTAATGTGTACTGCCTTGCTTTTAGAATTTGCCATTTCCCCATCTTTAACTTTCTTCACTCTCAGTCCTAATACAAATGCATGAGGCCTCTTTCCTTTTTTCTTCCACCTCTGCCTACATACTCCATGTCAGAGTATCTCCAACCCTGTGCAAGTCCTGGCACATCTTCACTTTCCCCTGCCAGAAGGCTGACAAGAACGCCAGGATGGTACAATGTTTGAAGGTCACCAACTTCTAATGTCTAAGCCCTGTTTTCAAAGGACTGCAGAATCTTGATCTCCAGTGAGAATGATGTCCTAGCGTCTGAGTCATTTGGGCCTCTAGAAACCAAACATAAAAAAAGGGAAAGTTTTATTCTAATCTAGCATCAGATGTTGATAAGCAAGCTGCTGCCAACGACCATCACTGCAGGCATTAAAAAAAGCAGGAGAGCAACCGAAATGATGTGATTTTGAGATTCCCAGCCTTTTAAATGACGAGTGGTACAAAGCACTTCCATACTATCAGGACAAATTAATTTCAAAACCACTATTAAAACAAAAATTTCTCATCACTAGCCTCTGCATTGGTTCTTTACCTTTTTCCCCTCTTCCCACCCCCTCACAGATATACCTTTGGATGACATTGCACAATAGAGAAGAGCACTTCATGGACTCCCAGGAAGATACTGCGATAGTCTTCTGTCTTCACATGATCCAGAGGAACTGTTAGGAGAATGCTGAAAGCCAACGCCACATGGTGTGGGTTCAAGATAACCCCTTCTCCTTGCCTTAGCAGAGCTGCTACAGTCTCTAGAATAGGTACAACTATGGTGGAAACCAGTGACTGGTCCTGACAGGCCTCTTTGGTTTGCATCTACAAGAAGACAGAAAACAGATAAGGAGGAGTGCACTAGCCACCTATCACTAGCATTCGCACACCAGAGAACCATAGTGCTCTGACTTGAGTCAGTGGGATCAGACTGGTGCAAGCTGGACTGGCAGGGAGAATCCTGCACTTTAGCCATTTTGGTGCAACCGCACCCTGGGTGGGGATGCGTATGATGCATTTCAAGCAAGCACTGCTGTGAGCGTGGAATTGTAACTACTCCCCAGTCCCCTGCCAACCAGCACCTCTTTGCACCTCCTCACATGAATGCATTGATGCAGTTCTCTCCTTTACAAGCATGCAGACATACCAAAAAATGGCAGAAATTGCACGCTCACGATTCCAAGGCACTGCAGAGCCAACGTGTGACAAATTCTGGTCTAGAGACACCACCACCATAAGAGAAGAAAAACCTACAATACTAAGGTTTGTATGCTGTACAAATGAAGGACAGGAAACTGGGGTTTGGTTACTTTCAGTTAAGTTTCCCATTCATAATTCAGTGAATTTATATTATTATTTTTTCAATATGAGCACTTTTTTATTTTTGTTTTGCTGCTGTTAACTTCTACTGTGACATGTGGCTGACAGGAGGAAAGGCAGGAGACTCAGACTCTCTTCTCTGCAGCCTAACAAGTTTCTCCCAAGCTCCAGAACACATGCTGCAGTCCCAGAAAATTACTGATAATCAGAAATGGATGACCTACACACTGAACTCGCAGGAGATTTACTTGAGGAAGGAGGAGAAAAAGGGTCTAGACAAAAAAGTGCAGGTGAATCTGATATGGATTCGTCTAGTATCCACAACTTTTTTGTTTCTGTATGCCTCTGTTAGATGTAACCACTACAGACTCCAACAAATAAAGGGGACAGGTAATGAAGTTACAATAAAGAGATACTTACAGCTAAAGCTGTGATTATCTGTGGGCTGGCAAACCAGAAAGCTTTCTCTTTGTCTCCACGTAATGGGCAGCTGAGCAACAATTTCATTAGCGTAACAGCCGACAATACTTCCTGCAGAAAGCAGATGATCAGTCACTCCTACAAGATGCACTGTCTCCTTTCAAGCACAGAAGACTCTTTCAAGGGCAGTGGCAGTTTTGAGCATTACCAGAGCCTTGACACATGAAAGCCCTCCCACCAACAGATCTCTCTGGAAATTGTGAAGTAAGCAGCAGCACAATAAAATTGGGCCAGTGCTGCTCAGCATACTGAAATGTACTGCACGCTACATTTATTTTAGAATCAAATTACTATACAAAAAGGCTTATGTGATTTTTAAGAAAGGAAGGTCTTCTCCTTCAACTGCCACTAGAAAACAGAGGAAAGCAGGGAGAATACAGGGACACCAGTACACCATACGCTAAGAATGCTGGATTTGGCAGCAGGGTTGTTTTTTTCACTTGCTGGCTGTTATGACAGACTGATTAAAGAAACATATTACAAGCTATAGTCAGGTGGCAGGAATTATAAGCATAGTACAGGAATCCCAGATACACTTTCAAAAAGACATATCAAGAATTGATGCAGCGTATCCATGTCTATTTCTGAGAAATAAGACAGAGCCAGATAAACCTCCAAGTTTAATCGAAGTTTCATTCTCAAGCCATTGAGCTTTCTATGGAGGGTACAGTTGGCTTTTTTGATGAAAGTGTTCATATGCCACCGTTGCTGCTTAAGCGGCTCTGAAGGAAGGCACGGTATTTAAAAAGCTACTGAGTGGTATCTGATTATTACAGAGTAAAGCTCTTTATAGAGACAAATACCAAAAGCACAGGTGCAGTTTCGGTTTTACCTAAAAATGCCACCACTTTTAAAAGTGCCATTAACCCTGTTAAGAAGAGCCACAGAACAAACAGTGGCTAAGCTCACTGACTGCTAGTGTCTGCCATGCAAGAGCTCTGACCAGCAAGCAGAAAAAAAATTTCAGCACAGCCTGTACCATCACAGCTGTGTGATTTCTGTTGACAGCACATGGAATTAAGACTGCTGAGTCCCTAAACTGGACAGAAGGTTTTTTTCCAGTAGGATTCCATGATCTTTCCACCTCTCTCAATTTATGTCCAGAACATATCTCAGCACAGTCACCAAGCCCTTAACCGTGTAAATTAATTTAACCCAACCATTCAACAAAAAGCAGGGAGAGGAAAAAATACTTATCAGATGTCATTCAGCTAGCCAGTCTTTTTCAAGATACAGAAAATTGAAGGAAGAAGTTGCTAACAAACTGAGTTCCTTCCTTACTTTAGCCTTCTGTTGCCAAATGTTCTTCATTTCCAGTCCTTGCAGCACCAGCCTCATTATGGTATAAAACTCCTCAGCAGAGCAGTTTCCGAGCAGCTGGACAAGTACCTCTGTCAGCTCCATCTCCACACTTTGGATCACCTGGGTTGTGACTGCAGGACCTGCATATTCAAGAGACACACGCATGTCTTAATCGATGCCCAAGACAGGGACTTCCACAGGTAAGGAGAGGGCGAATCAAACCTTAGAACAGCTCTGTGGGTACCTTTTTAACATTCAAATGCAAAGAGGGCCCCATGCTTTCCCTTTATCCACACGCAGTGCAATGAATTGCTGTTCTCAGGTATTTCCTATCCTAGGGTTCACAGAGCAGTTGTCATACAGTTTCACAGTTCCAAGCATGCACAGGATTTCTTCAACAGGAATCCGTATTTCATCTTATTGAATACTTTACTTATTAATCACAAATTCTTACAGCTTTTTACAGGGATTAAGTTATGTCTCCAGGCTAAAGCACTTTACTAATCTTACACCACTAAAGTGAGGCACAGGATGAGACAGAAAAGTTGGCAGAAAAATTACAGTAATTGACACTTTTTCATGGTCCCTAGTTCTAGAGTGAAATCCCTGCCCTTACAGTGCCCTTACTGAACCCCAAAACTGAAGGGCCAAAATGCAGAACAGAATAAAACCAGACTAAGCCTATATCTATGCGTAAATCCTAGCTCAAACTCAAGATCAGACTTTCCATGGAGAACTGTGCTCTGTTCTTAACTACCTGTTGCCAATATAAACATTGAGATCATGACTGTAGTTGGCTTGAGCAGTAGTTTCCAAAGTGAGGTGCGCACACCCCAGGGTGTGCACAAGACAATCCACTGGGGTGCAAGAATTATAAATAAAATACCTTTAATAAATAAAATAAAATTTAAAAATAGTGTTTATTTCATCTTTATCTCATGCTTTCTAATCTATTTTTGTGTATCCTTTGTAATGTACATAGTATACTAGTAGAGTAGCACATGCATATAATTTATAAATAAAAATATATTGGGAGTGTTTGTTCAATTTTTATTTTTTTTTACTGATAGGTGTGCGCAATCAAAAATGTCTGGAGACCACTGCACTAGAGCATGTTAGTAGTAAGTTCCACAAATTCCAACTGTTCAGAGAAGTCAAAGAGAACAGTTATGTCTATGCTGTGTTTAGTTCACCTCGCTTTCTGAGTGAGACAACACAAAGGAACCATTAGGTCACACAGCTGACAAGAGACTTTTCACGTCATTTCTAGCCCTGGCTTTTTATTTGATGGAGATAAAGGGACTGATCTGCCAATCTCCCACAGAATTTATCAGAATTACAGGTGTTCAGCATCTTTAACAGTTAGGTGTCTTCCATTGTTTTATAACCTCGCCTATCAGATACAAAAATAGACAAGTATTTTACTGTAAAGTCCTCAGAGATCCTCAGATGAGATCTATCAGATCTGACCTGGTGCACATCAGCTGCTTCAGTGGTGACTACTCTACCAACTACATGAGTGGAAGGACACTGCACCTTCAGCCCTACATCCAGAAGTATCAACACGTTCCAGTTACTGTCAAAGCGCTCTACAGTAACGAGTAACTGAAGACCTCAACTTTATTAAGACGTTTGCATCTTCCAGGAGAAGATCATTACCAAATTAGATAGTGGCTGTGGTCCAGGTACCACGACATTGCCTCCTTGAAAATTTTCCTGTTAAGCTTTATAAAAGGATAGCCTACTGCTTTAACACAAGTAAATAGATACAGCCTTTTCAAAAAGCTGTATGTTTTGCTAAATGGCTTTTAACTCGCCTCTGCGGTGCAAAATTAGCAAAGGAAGTGGACAAAGGGAGTTTTCATACCGGCAAGAAGCTTTTTTATAGCAAAAACAACCGTGACCGCAGTTTCTTCTCCAGGATACAGCTCTGGCACCGAGCAGAAGACCATTAGGAACTGCAACGCAGACTGAAGGAACTGCAGATTATCTCCTGCGCAGGGCAGCTCTCTCAGTATCTGGGAGTAAAACTTTTGGTACAGTTTAATGCGGGGTTGCTCCAAAAACCCACTGGGCTCCTTCTGCCAGCCCTTCTTGACAGCATGGCTCAGATCTGCTTTGAGAAGAGTAGTGACAGATGGTATGAATGTCACAGGCAAAGGCTGGTTTTGGGTGTTACTCTGAAGACCCTGTTCAACAGTTCTGACCATCTGCAGAACTACAGGCTCCAACAGAGCAGACAGTACATCTGTAGACTGCAGCTTCTTTTGCGGCAGCTGCTGAAGGTAGAGTGTGACGACATGACACAATGTGGTGAATGCCATGAGCAGTAACTGCCCGGCTGCGGGATTCCAGTTTTTCCAGCCTTTGTTTTTGGCTGCACCAACGTCTGGCTCGCAGCTCACCAGGAAAGACATGAACTTTTCCAAGTTGAGCCTCACACTTTGCCTTCTTTCAACAATCATCTGAAGAAAGTTCTCCAAAAATGCTTGGACTTCCTGGAGATACTGTGCCCAAATAGGAACAGTCAAAACATCAGTGAAGAATTTGCTAGCTGTAAGCTGGGAGGTCACGACAACCTCAAGAACATCGCTGGCATGAAACACCTTAAAAACAGAGTTGGCATTCCTGCCGGCTTGCAGGCACCTCAGGAGGTGGAAGCAGGTACTTAAAAACTTCAGCAATAAGGGTCTGCTGCACGAGCCACTAGCCCTGGTATTGGCTAGCAGGGACAGCAGCACCAGAAAACACCGGGTACAGTCAGAGGGAAGAAGACTGTCTAGTTTCAGAAGGGAAGCAATTTCTAGCAAACCTAAGCAGCTTTCTAGCTGACTTTCTTTCAGGATGAGAGGGCGGCCATTTTTTGCTAACAATACTATACATTGGGCAACTTTCTCCAGTGTTTTCCTAGACAAGCTGAGCTCATCCTTCAGCAGTTTGTTTTCTGATGGTGCTTCCAACAGGTCAACAGGTCTGCAAGAAGCCAGAATTTCTTCGTGCCAAGGGATACTACCTGCAGACAGCTGTTGAAGTGGCAGATCTACTGAATCCCTGGCAGCAGAGGGCACCACCCTAGCGAACTGATGAATAAGACTGGTCAGAAAAGTACAATGGAGGACCATCATTTCTGGGAGAAAGGAGCTATGCATCAAACCAAGCGATATCTTTCCAATGCTGATGAAAGGCTCCTGGTCTGCGGCAGCCTCCTGAGCTTTGGCCAATACTAACGTCTGTAGAAGCACGTTTGCAATATACTCTACATCTTTCAGGGAAAGATACGGCAACAGGATAGTCAGGTTGGAGATGACAAGGTGCCAGTGGGCCGTAGGGTAAGTAAGATCACTTATCGCGCTGATATCTCCATCCCATGGTTCAGATTCTCCACTGTTCATGCTGGATCTCCCAGACTCCAGGATGAAAGCTGCAGCATGCTGCAAGGCCTGTAGGTCAGCTTTCGTCTGCATTAAGTTCATCTTAATTTTCTGAAGTGTGAGCAGTTCTAAGCAATATTTACTAGTGGAGGCAACACTATTTGCAAGTTCCATGATTCTGTCCCAGCACTTCTCCTCCACACCAGAGAGGAAAGCTGGAATGCTCCAGTGCCTTGCAGCAGATGCAGTAACAGCACCAGCAATTTCAGCTGCTGGAGACACATATTTACTGCAGCTAACACCAAACAAAGTGTCCACCTCAACCCAAGTGTAAACAAGGAGGAGAGCAGAGTCACTGGTCTTTCTTAACCAAAGGTCTGACTTCTCTTCCTCTCTTCTAGGAGCCTGCAGCAGCTCCATCAGTGGTTGGATTATTCCCTTCTGCATCTTTGCCAGCAGACTCTGAGCGCGAAGAACCACAGGGGAAGGAGTGATATCATCTAGGCTCCTCATGTTGAACAGAAAAGCGTGCAGCACCGAGCTCAGTGAGAGCAGCTTCAAGGCCATGTCAGCTGACCCTTCAACAGCGGGAATGATAAGGGTCTGGCATTTCTCCACACAGAGACACAAAATGTCCAGAATCTGGTTGGGTGGCAGTTCAAGGAGGCACTCGCGAAGCTTTCCTGTCAGGCCAGCAGAGAAGACAGGCCGCCTCAGTTCATCAGCAGCTGGCCGGCAAATGACTGTCAGCACCTCCTCAAAGAGCCGTGGGAACTGTCGCAGCTTGGAGTAAGTCTGAAACATGGTGCTGATGAGAGCCTCCTGGGGCTTCTTTGTACGCAGCTCAGAGACCTCGGCATCAATCCAAGCCGAGGCTACTAAGTCATCCAAGTCTGGCTCTACTATAAGGTGGTTTAATGACATCAAGAGCTTGAGACACCTGAACCAAGCAGGGATAGAAGCTTGGGAGTGACTCACCAACATCTGTGCTAGCTTGCGGTAAAACCCAAACTGTATCTCCTTGTGCCGGATACGGTCACTGGCAACATTATAGATATCACTGCTAAGCACCAAGTTCAGAAGCTGTTCCAAAGCAAGTAGCTCTGTGCTCCAGTCCGCAGGGGAGAGTATTCCCTGCTGTAGGGCAGGGAACCTGAGACAGCCAAAAAGTCTGCTGAGCATATGGAAACACACAAGGTGGTTTTCTGCCTTACAGTACGAGTCCAGAAAGAGCTTATATAGCAGGGACACCGAACCAGCCACAACAGCTCCATGGAGGGCAGGTTCACAAAAGCCACTGCCCAGCTTGGTCTGCACTGTGTTGATTGGTAGCAAAAGACTTTTCAAAGCTCCTTTCTTCTTCACTTGGAGTTCCTGTTCTGGCAGCAGCTCCTCTTTGTAAGATGATAAAAGCTCAGGCTGGAATAACCCAGCCTGCAGCAAAGTTTCTACTTGGTTTCGGATTTCCCTGCTCAGGTGCTGACGCACGTGGTTGTCATCTGCTTGTGTCCAGCTCCTCACAGTCAGCAAGTGCCTCAGGAGCAGACATGGCTGGAGCAAGTGACTTGTCACTTGCCCAAACACACGATTTGGGTTGGTTTGCTGCCTCTGGATCAGGAGGTACTGAGCAAAGGTAAGCTGGAGGACACTGAACACCTGGGAGCCCACAGCGTCATCAGAAGCCAGCTGCTGACATGCCAGCTTGGACAGCTTGCTGAGGAGATCAACCAAGAGCTCACACTTTGCTGTGTAAATGATGGAGAGTGAAGGAGCAGAAAGGATGCCACTGGAGCAACTCAGCACTGTGCCAATGTTTTGCTGTGTTTTTTGAGAACAGGCCTCCGATAATCTTTCATTTATGACCTGAAGAGTGAAAAAAAAAAAACAAACCAAACCCACGGTCAATTTCGCACGCAAAGATTATCACAATGAACCAACACCACCTTCTGTGAGCTCTGTCTGCAAGAAGGAAGCAACAAGGACCCACCAACAGCTGCTGCTGGGCCTCTCATATTGTACGTCTCAAACTAGAAGCTCCCATGGCCAGAACAGTGTCCCTGCATTTCTTTGCACCACAGGATGAGTGAGGAAGCCCTCCTTTAGTATGTGTGCTACCAGCAACAGCAAAGGCCAAACATCCTAACAGTTGATCCTGCAGAAAGGGACTAGGGGTAAATTCCCTCCCTTCTTGCAAGGTCCAAACAAACAACAAAAAAACACACACAACACTTTTGTGTTGCCATTTTGACTGCCTTTGCAGCCATCCACTAATTCTGCTATTTCTGTAACCGTGAAGCTGAATAAGAAGTTAACTTTCTGGTTCAGTTCTAAACCATAACTGAAGTCTCTTCCATTCACTTTCATCTGAGGCTAAAATAATTATATGACTAAGATCAATAATGATTCGGTGCCACCACCATTCCGAGTCGTTATAAGAAGCTGCAGGATCTGCTGAACCGCACATCACACTGCACAAGTACTCAAGCCAAACACACTGATGAGCCCCACAGTGAGGGAAAATCTCTCTCTCCCTAAGACTCCCAGGCAAAATGGCAATATAAGCAGTAAATAATACAGAATAGCAACATATGGAGCTGAGCCTTTACTTACCTATATTTTAATTTTAAACCAGTTCACTCTCTGATAGTTTCAAGAAGTTAAAGACAGAGAGAAAGATTAACTTTGAGGTTATTATTAGAATGCTGTGCCATTTTCAGCCTTAGCGCTGCACAAGTATAAATTTTATCACAGAACAAAATAGAGAAGTTTTTATTAGAGGTCCTAAAAGACATCAGATTCATTATTATATATTTCGCATAACACCCTACACTGTGAGAAAGTCACGTACTGTAGAAGATGTGTGCTGCTTTAGTTACCTGTGCAATTGAAAAACTGAGACCAATTGTCTTCCCACTCTTTAAGAGATTCTGTAGTCTTCTACTATGGATAACGTTGTCTAAATATGCCCAGAGTTTCTCAACAACTTCATCCTCCAGTTCAAATTTCTTATTGTAGTATGAAACCAACGCATGGCTTACCCAATCGAGTAATACCTGTTAACAAAAGGGAAAAGAAGTAATTTTTAATAACCCCCAAGTGAGAACAAGACAAAAGTAGTACCTTTTCACAATAACAGCACTCGTGCCTTGAGAACTGCTCTACATCCAAGCAGAACAGGCTCTGAATGAGCAGAGAAGTCCATCCTGGTAGGTTTTAACTAAGATCTAAATTCCTAAGAGCTTTCATTCTAAATCCAGTGTTGGCCCTGTGCTTCCCTATACCCTCCCAAGACAGCTTGCAAGAGTCAACATCCTAAGACCCTTTCATCAGGGTGTAATTCTGACAGTAGATACTGAGCAACAAACATAGTCTTTTAAATCAAAACTTAGAGAATCGGATGGTTTTCACTTTCTGACAATTGGTAATCCTTTCACATCCTCCTCCTGGTATGTTTAAATTTACTACCTAGAAATTCAGGCCTTGGAATTTAGACATGTACAAACTGGAAAAGATTGAAACCTATTAATTTAAATTATTGATTTCAAATTAAGATGATGAAGTATGGCTAGGTTTAATATTTTAAGTAACTGAAATAGCTGGAACTCAAAACACTGATCTCAGATGGTGCAAACACTAGATTCCACAATACTAGGCTGGAGGAGCAGCACAACACACCCCTCATTCGCAGAAACACTGAGCAGACCTTCAGGAGAAAGGGTCAAAACAAAAGATCTGAGGGGAGGGTGGGTTCCAAGCATCTTCCAAGGAGATGCCCACGAATCCAGAGCGTACTCTTTCTATGTGCACAAATTCAGAGCACCGGGAAACACGCATGTAGCTACAGTCAGTTCTCCCACCCTGAAGATCTTGCTCTTAACTATGACCAGAAGCATCAGACTTCAGTGCGACCTGTATAGGATATAACAGACAATGCTAATGAGAGCTCTGCAGACAATGGTTGCTCATCTATCTGGGAGACAGAACACACACACTACCCTCTCTGTATGAAAGGCTCTTCCTACCCTAATGTAGATCTTTCTGCAGATGCTACCTGAAAGGTGATGTTATGAAACCATTTCATCCAGCCACACAGAAATGAAGAGCAGCCCACAATTCACCAACAGAGCTATATTTGCACCACTACCTAAGGTCAAAAGCTTAAGCAACTAGATCTGGATTTTATGAAAAAAGTTAATCCTCAACAGCAATTAATTACTGTGATTTATTTATTTATTTTTTCTTTCACTGTTTACCATTAAAAAGCACTTACTTGCTCTTTATTAGGCAGAACGCACTGGTGAGAAACCCAGGCAAAACGGGCCAGTTTGATTTTGTCTTCCCATGGAGTCTTGGCGCTTTTCAGCTTCAGGTAGATGCCGGAGTAGATCGCCGCCATGGGGAGACGGCACAGGGGGCCCCCACGGGCCAAAAAGGCGCGACTGAAAGACACACCGAAGAGAAGGCGGTGTGACGGGAAGGCGGCCCCGCACGCCCGGCTCAGGGCCTAGCCGCGGCCGCCCTCCCCTCAGCGGGCCACACCGGGCCACACCAGGCGCCGCTCCCCCGCCCTCCCCAGCGCCCCCCTCGCCCT
>VYZM01008959.1:75838-103395 GCA_013398915.1 Dromas ardeola
TTCCGTGCGCCCGGAGGTCGCGGGGTGGGCTCTCTTTATTATATAGGTATATATTTATTTTTATTCCACCTTAAAAAGTGCGTGGGTTTAATTAGCTGCTTCTTATCGCACCATCTCTCTTCCCTTTTTCCTCTTTTTTTTTTTTTAAATTTTTAATTCTGCTGGGGGAAGACTTTCACTCTCGCGTCCCCTCAGCGAGTGCCTGCCCCCCAGCGCCCCCGCCCGTGAGCGGTGCCCACCCGCCGCCGGGGCGGGCGAGGGGCTCCGGTGGGCGCCGGGCCTGGGCCGGGGCGGCTGTTGGCTGGGCCTAAAGGCGAGCGAGGCGCCGGGTCCGGTAGCCCCGCTGCGGGGAGGGCAGGAGGGCGGTAGGGCCGGGTGGGGGAGGCTGGAGGCGGTGGGTGCTGGGCGCAGGGGGAAGGGTGTCTGGCCCGGGGAGACCGCAGGAGCCCAGACAGAGGGAAGCCCGGCCTTTGGCTCTGTTCTCCCGGGGAAATCAACGCTGGAATTGGCAAAGCTTCATCCGTGGACGCTGAGCCAAATCTAGGTGCCATGGAAATGGATGCAGGCTCTTCCAAAATCACAGCTGTTTCTTCTCTGCCTTCCTCACCTGAACGCTGCTGTTGCTGCTCAGGCAAAAGCCTTCTCCGTAGCTCCTGCTGTCCTGTTTTGCACCACCACCGTGCCGAGTCTCCATGTCAACTTGCCATGTTTGCTTGTCTGTTTTTTTGAATGGCAGCTGCTGTGTGTGTGAAGTCCCTCGGCTCTAGGTTCTGATCTTTGTATCAGCTTATCCTTATCTTGTTTATTCCGCAATTTTGTAAACCTTAGATCGACTTAATGTCACAAAATTAAAAATTCGGTGCTTTAGTATTGTTGGTAGATTCCAAATTTCACCTGTAGGGATAATAGATAAAAAATGGTACTTCTCTTTCCACAACTGAGGCCTGAGACGCAGTTCCCAGTAGAGAGTATTTAATACTCAAGAGAGTATGCTTTTGTGGGTTGTTTTATTGTTGGGTGGTGGTTTTTTTAAAGATTGCTTGTTCTTGGTTCTTCTCTGATGCTCACAGGTCTTTCCTCAGCCTGTTGGAAGGAAGAGACTGCTGTCCCAGTGTCAGGACAGGAAGGCACTCTTTAAAAACAGTGTTTCCAGCGCTAGTTTTCAAGCTCTTTTTCGTGTGTCTGTACTGGTAATATTTCAAGACCGTGGAATCTGCCTAAACCTGTACCTGAGATATAGCATAGGCGGGAAATTAATTTCATTGGCCCAATGCTTAGCACGCAGCTAACTTCCAGCTTTTCTAGGAAAGAGGAACTTGTGTTTTGGATGATTGGCCTCTCCTCTGGGTTTCTTCAGTGGTTTTGGTTCCTCAAAAAAATTAACCTAATATCCTTTTTTTGTGTGTGTGTGCTCCAGTTGTGACACTGCAGAAGACGCTGCATTGTAGCTCTGCAGATTCCTGATGTGATAGATTTTTCTTTTCTCTTTCCTTATGTATTTTGCTTATCAGTAAAAACAGTTAATAGCATTAGTATTTATTGTTCTCTCTGGCTGTTTGAGAAGAACAAGGCATCTGGGATTTCTGAGCAATTCTTCCAAGCTTTCTGCAGGCCTTTCTATGGGCATGGACAGGGAACGATACATGTGTTCAATTTGTTTCATATTTCGGAGATGTCTTTAGCGCTGAGAGCCGGAGTCTTAAAAGTGATTGGAGGTTAAAATGACAAGCTTGTCCTTTTTTGCCTTTTAGCTTTGCATCATTGACCTATTGTGAACTAGTTCAGCTTGAACCCTGTTAAAGGCATTTTGGCAGGCTGTCCTTATGTTTATTTTATGATATGCTCTAATTTTGAGGGCTTGATGAAGAATATTCGTAGGAATGTTGGTTTTGCTCTTCTTGCGCTTCTCATGAATGCTTTCCCTGCTCCTGTGACATTGCTCTTTGTAACGCTGAAGTATAAACACAAAGTGAATGAAAAAACAAAGACCTGAAATGAAAGTAGGGGTGACGGTGTGTCTGATGCCAACGGGTGTTTCTTGGTGAAGGTGCACTTACTGTAAGGTAGTTCCTGTTCTGTCACTTGAGAGTAGGGAAAGAGGTCTCCTTGAGATACTGCTCATAACACCCACTACTCTGACCGCCAGGAGGAGTGTATAAGGTATGCGAGGGGAGCAAGAAACTATACAGGTTGCATAAAGCATCTGCAAACACCACCTTGCTAATCTTGGCTGAAGAAGCTGGGGCTTCCCTGTTAAAGCTCTGAAAAAGCTTGGACTTGAATCAGCGGCCAGCGACTGACTGCTCCTTTCCCAGGCACTTCTCTCTTGCTGCTTAAAATGTCTGATGCTGGTGTTAGAATTTGAGACTACTGGGTAACTTACTGCCTTTTTTTTTTTTTGCCTATCCTTTAACACTTAACCATTTTCTGTGTTGGTTATCTGCTCATTCAGTAGCTTAAAAAGGCTGATCTCAGTGCTCTCTTTTTTGTCGCTGTCATTTCAAAGGGTCCTCTGGAGTTCAGCATCTTTCACGCACCAGTTTTCGGTTTCTCCGATCCATTATGAGTTTATGAGGAATTATCTGTACATGCATGCTGTGCCATAATGAATAAGGGTTTTCTCCCCAAATCTAACCTAGCGCAAATGGATCCTGTAACTGAAGCAAAAAAGTGTGGGCAAGGATATTTCTAGATGCTCTCTCTTTGCAATTGAACCACAGACCTGAGGCTGATTTGCACAGTTTTGACTGACTAAACCACTTCAGAAACATTTAGTTGGATCTGTTCCATGCCGTTTTGGGAGTGAGTTTCTTTTGGGTTATAAGCCAAGTACAACAATCAAATGCAAACTCGCCAAAATGGTTTCTAAAGCTGAAATAAGCATCCGTGACAGCGTCACAAATATAATTAAGTTGCTACCCAAACCTAAGCTGTATGGCAGACTGCATGCAGAGGTAGTAGTGTGGACCTGGGCAAGTCCCTTGTATGTGAGCCCATGCTGCTAGCCAAAATGCAGAATGCCAGTGTCATACATCTGTGAAGCTTAGTTCAGGGTGTGTTTTAGAAGGGTGCCAAGATGCTGGTCCATCCCAGTGTCCACCCTTCTTCATGGTCTTCATTAGAATTCTGTCTTTCCTACAGTTTTGTGCATGAGAAAGTGTTATATTTGAGGCAGTGTAAGTCTCAAATATAATTTCTTTAATTGCAAGGAAGATGAAAAGGAAGTTTGCTTTTGGAATGGATAAAGTTGTGGTTGAAACCCATGACTTTAATAGGTCCATCTGGAAGTGCTTTGAAAACTCCACAGCTGTTGATGCCCCTTCCCCACCCTCAACAGTTATTTCACCTGTGAGAACAAATGGAAAATAAGGTTTTCCCCAGAGCATATGGGCTTGCAATTCCCCATATCTGTTTAAAGTAACTTTTGCTGAAACCTTGCATCCCCATCCGCTTGAAAGTCCACAGAGGGCTTATTGTTCTAACAAGTAGGATAAGCACTAAAGTGTGCACGGGTATTAGAAAAGGCTCATTTATGATCATATTTTTAAAGCTGACATTTTGTTAGAAATATGGTTCTTACAAGGGAGGGGAATGGGCATCCTTGTCTGTCTCTGAAAATTTGTGTTTCGTTGGATTTAGCTACTCAAACCAGAAAGCATGTGCACTTGTAGAATGTATGCAGGCCTTGTGGCAGAGGGGCTGTGAGGTGTAGAACTATGTCGAGGCAGCCTGTACCTATTATTTTGACAGAATAAAACTGTTGCTTAGTTCTGCTTTATTTAAAGCCTTTTAGGTTATCTAAACATCTGTGTAAAATTGATGGCTATTGCGAAGGATTGGTGGCAGTCAGGGACTACTCAAATAGCAAGGGAGCTATTGCATTCATCTTACTGAGGTTCTTTTATTACAAGCCAGAGGCTAAAATCTAGCATCAGGCTCCTTTTGGTGTTTGTGAGGATGGCTTTCAAAACTTATATAAAGGGAACTTCAAAGAAATTTTTTTAAAAAAACTTTTGTAGGAGGGAGGTCTGGATATATGGGAGCAGGCAAAAAAGGCAGAAGGTGCTTTTGTTTTTAACTACCACCCCCCCCTTTTTTTTTTTTTTTTTCTGAGGACTTAGCTGACTGAAGGGCCAGAAGTGTGGCAACTAACCTTTAAGTTCGGGCGATAAGCTATTGCTTCTTGGGCTCCCCAAATAGGTAAAAAAGGTGTGCTATTTAAAGCGTTATGATTCTGAAATTTCCTTCCTGTATGTTAATTTCTCATTCCCTTGACTCTTTTGGTATCATTTTGTTGGTTAGTCAAGCAGAGGGATCAGAAAATGACTGAAGAATACCCAAACTGCTACTGTAAAAAATCTGTAAAATTTTTTGTGAGTTAATTTTTCACAAAATCAAATACTTCAGCTCACCACTGCAGCTTCAGTCTAGAATCCTCAAAAGTATTTTGGATTCCTCAGTGAAATTAGTAGAATTAGGCAGCAAAGTATTTTTGTGGATCTGATTTAAAGCGTGTAGTTACTGAGAGGCACATGCCTGAAGATTTTGTTTCATACTTCAGTAATGAAGTTGTTTGACTTTAGCAATGAAAATACTGAGCCGTTTGTTCTCTGTCAGCTTTAGCATATACCTCCACAGCAAGAGCCCCATCATCTCTTTCTTTTCTTTTGAGGTCATGAAACGCGTACGCACAGAACAGATTCAGATGGCAGTGTCCTGCTACCTCAAGCGCCGTCAGTATGTGGACTCAGAAGGTCCCCTAAAACAAGGGCTGAGGCTGTGTCAGACTGCTGAAGAGATGGCAGCTAATCTCACAGGTAATCCTATCATATTTTCCATCTATGCTTCTTGGCAGAGTTGTGACAAGTGTGAGTATGTGTATTGGTAACTATGTGAATTTGTCTGCACGTATGGACAGCTCTTCTTTTGAAATAAAGAAATTTCCCAGTGTGAAGTTGGCGTGAGTTACAAATTTCTGAAGAGTGAAAATGTGGATGAAAGTGTAAAAAGGTGAGATTCATGGTCTGTGAATCAGCAGGCTGAAATACCAGGTCGCAGTAGTGGAAAATGCATATGTTGTATGCCAAAGAACATGAGGTCTGGTGAGTAGTGGTGCTTTGGGATGGGGGTGAGAAGAACGTACATGAGGAATTAAGTAGAAGCAGGAAAATCTGTTGTACCTTCGTACTCCAGGAGAGCTGTATCATCTGAAATGGAAGTGATACATACCGTTTCTTTCTGTGGCCTTGTCAGCTTTCTAGTTGTGAAAGCTCTGCTCTGTCACTTGAAAAAAACCACCCCTTTAGTGGATGAGACAGTTTATTTCCTTCCATGCCCTTTCTCCTGTTTCTTAAAGGCTTCTGAATACTGCTACGCTACCTGCTTTTAAAATCCTGTCTGCGGCAGTCTTCATTGTAATTATTATTTTTGTTATAACAAACTATGCTACTGCTTGAGCACATACAAATATTGAAAGGATGCAAGCAATGTGGAGGTTATAAAAATTAAATTTACTTGTAAAAGTAATAGCAAATTCTGGACTGACCTTTGGATGAAAATGCAAGGAGGAAATGTTTTCTGGTAATGAAACTGCTTAGATTGTGACTAAGACAGGTGGAGACGTTAGTTACTTGTGATAGAGCTTGATTTGACAAAACATCAGTTGCTGTATAACGCCGTGCTTGTAGCTAGACAAGACTAATGCCAAAATAGCTCTTTCCACCTCTGGAATATTTTGCCATAGTTAGAATCCAGAGATGAGTGACTTGTGGGTAAGTGTCCAGGCTGACACTCTCAGGGGCCTAAAGGAAATTGGGTAATATTTCGTTATTAGAAGTGATTTACATCCTCTTAGTACTTTTCATTTTCTTGCTGTTTTCAGAGTAACTATCAGAAGTTTGTTACAGATCCCTGAAATGATACTGGGGCAGATGGGGAAAGAATGAAACCAAAGTAAAATGCTGAGTCGTTTTTGATGGGAGATTTTACGGGAGAGGTCGGTAGAAAGGTCAGTGTTGAAACAGGGTTAGAACTTGGGACGAATCCATACCAGGAGGACACGAGTATCTGAAGTAAGAGAGATGAATTGGATTGCAAGCCCTTGCATTCACATATGGCATCGTGCAGAAAAAAAAAAAAGGTTTCAGTAAAGAGTGTGAATGAGTGTGTGATTGGGTTTTGTCTTTTTACTAATCATCCACCAAATGTTATTACTAAATTCTTCTTATTAGTCTGTATCTTCTTGCCAGTGCAAGGGTTTTGTGGCTGGTGATTCAGAACTTGGTCATCAGTTTTCATTAGAACTGAAAATGGTCTGCTCTCATGTATTCAGCTGCTTACTAATTCTTCTTGTCAAACATGCTTGTAGTAAGCTGTCAGTGAGTATGCTGCAGTTCCATGAATGACTGTTGAAAAAGAAAAACCCAGCTTGTACTTATTCTGATGACAGAGGCTGAAAATAGTTTCTGCTGCAGTCATCTTGGTTTTGCAAACTGAATAAAAACTGACCAGATTCTAAAGCCTGCATTGCTTTATTTCGGGGAAAATGATCAAGTATTTTTTTTTCTGAAGGTGTTTTGCTTGTTCCTTAATAAAACTCACCTTGCTTTTTCTGTTCAGCTCTTTTCTTTTGTTTGACTTTTAAATTAATCAGATTATATAAATGGGAGAGTTACTTACTTCTGTTTTCAATTCTGTGATTTCTTCTTTCATGGTGAAAAGTGTCCTCTGGTTTTGGCTTTAAACAGTTTTCTCAGTTTTACCTCAGCATTTTTTTGTCGTCTTCCAGAGTCTCTTCAGTTCAGCCCCTCTCCATTGTTTCATATACTTGCTATATCTGCACAGGTCTGTTTTCACAGAATTTAGAGCAGCCCAGGTTGGAAGGGACCTCGAAAGATCATCTGGCCCAACCTTTCATGGGAAAGGGAGCCCAGATGAGATTATCGCGCACCCTGTCCGATCGCATCTGCAGTAAAATACAGCACAGACCTTCCTCGTGACTAAACTATATTTCTGTAGAAAACTAGAAGAGTATTTGAGGATAGAATGAGTGACTAAGAACATGTTCTTCTAATACTGCCCATAGTATGCTATCAATACATAGGACTCCCAGTATTACTCACAGTAACAGGACGAGGGGTAACAGGCACAAGCTGGAACATAGGAAGTTCCGATGGAATATGAGGAAAAACTTCTTTACGGTGAGGGTGACAGAGCACTGGAGCAGGCTGCCCAGGGAGGTTGTGGAGTCCTCTTCTCTGGAGACTTTCAAGACCCATCTGGATGCAGTCCTGAGTAATGTGCTCTAGGCAATCCTGCTTTAGCAGGGCAGTTGGACTAGATGATCTCTAGAGGTCCCTTCCAACTCTGAAATTCTGTTATCCCGTGACTATCTGAAATAATGTAAGATTATATGTCGTCATGCTCATGTAAAAGAGAAATCAGTTCCTGTTCAACAGCGTTTACAGTTAGCCCTGCATTTGTTAGCTGGAAGCAATGCTGCTCACAGCCAACACACAAACCAGGAGGGTACCGTCGATATCCCTGAGTTAGGAGCAAGTTCCTTTGAATTTGATATCAGGTCACATAGCTGGCTGCAAGTACTAGAAGTGAAGTCAAGGAGCAGATGTTTCCAGTAGATGTTTTTATGACCACCAAGGAAGGTGGAAAAGAAGCTATGGTAGATTTATTAATGTATGAGAAGGATATGGCCAGTGTTTTATTTCCACCAGGAGGAAAATATGCCTGAAATTTTACTCTTGTTTTGGAATCAGTTGCGCTCTTGATCCTTTTTGCAGTTCTGGTTGGTGTAAAGTTTTGGGAAGGAAAAGAATGAGAATTTGAACTTGTTATAACTGTCTGGTATGTACGGTTCATTTACTGTTTGCTTGATGGTATCATTACTGAAAGAGTTAGGGCACAATTGCCTAGTCAGACTGTTCCAGGGTAGGTAGCCAACGATGATGTGCCTCTTTCTGAAGCATGAAGTACATCTTAATTTTTGGAATTAAGTTGCTTGTGCAGAGAAAGTTTTATAGGTGGCATGGAGGGAGCACTTCATAAAGCCAAGGACAGTAAGTTGTGTTTGCATGGCACGAGTAGGTAGCAGGTCACTCCCATTCCTGCTGAAACGAGGCCACCAGAACTCTGTGAAGAGTTGACCCTTGTACGTAACCTTGTGATGTAGCGTAAAAGCCCTCATATTTCTGTTTTTCTCTGCTTTTACAGTGAATAGTGTGAGTGACACTGAATAACAGCATGCATGCAGTTTACTTTCTCTTGCTGAATATCGATTATATTAAATTTTAAGTCTGAATAGCAGAGTTTTTTACTTTAGTTAAGTAATGTGAGCCTGGAGTTCTTACCAGCTTTGAGTTTCTGAAGCAGCCAGGCTCTAGAAAGCGCAGCGTATCTGTACCTTTCAACAGGTTGTATTTGTTTATTTCTAAACTGATTTAAGAGAAGATAGGGAATTGTTGCTGGAATCTGTATTTGTTTTTTTCCGGTGAGGGGATGATGAGCACAGCCCAGCTCTCTGTTTCCAAAGCTCAATTCAGATTGCCCTGGAGAGTTGGTAAACATCCCTCCTGTGTTTGCATAAGCTCCAGGAAGATAGACCTGTGTCTTCCCAGAGAGAGAGAGAAGCGGGAGAATAGTGACAGGCTGTCTGTATGTACACCATGTGCAGATCTCTTTCTAATTAGAAGCATTGAGACAAGCTGGAGGCTGGCCTATCTCTCTTCAGCATGTGAACATTTGATGATGTTGTTTATAGACTTCCAGAGCTGTCAGAGTTGTGCCTCTGTGCGTGAGCCAAATTCTGGAACAAAAAGCGATCAATCAGGAGTAGGAAGGCAAAGAGAGAGGATGGAAAGTGGCAGGGAGCAGGGGAGACTGAAAGAAGTTGAAGGAGTTGAGAGTAATGAAAATAGGTTTTGTGGAGGGGAAAACAGTTATGAATTGAAAAAAAAAATTAGGAAAGGAAAACAGTGAAATTCCTTGCCTTGCTTGCTCTTCTTAGAAGAGCAGACGAATAAACATACTAGTTATAATTTTGTAACTTATGTTTCTAATCAGTGGTATTTGTATATGCTTCAGGTATGTTGGTGGGTGTCTCTAAACTTGCACAAAATTCCCTGTTGGATTCTGAGGGGTTAGCAGAAGAGCAAACGTTTGGTGCCAGAGAAGAAGCAGCCAATTCCTTTTCTAAATAGCTCAGAACCACTTTTATCAGAGTTGATACTGGTTCTGAAAATCAGTTTACCACCTCAGGAGACCATAACAACTGAGTTTGTGGTCAGATACCAGCTGCCCTTTAACATAAAATCTTCAGGAAAGAGGACACATTTTGATTAAAAACTACTAAGTGTTTGCTTAGAGATTCAGTGCGTTCCCACTACCATCTCCGGGAGACTAGTAAATGTTAATGATTATCATTTGTTGTAAATGATAATGACTGGGACAAGGAATTTCAGACTCTGAGTAGTGTCACTGCAGACCTTCTGTCCATGATGGTTGGTGGGTCCCGCTGAAAAAGAAATTTTGTTTTGGAGAAAGTTGTAGATTACTTTCCTCATCTTCTCTGAATGCAAAGTAGTAAAACCACTGAGTATATTGTAAAACTGTTAAGGGATCTGCAACAGTGTTACTCTGAATTTCTTGGGAACTTACAGTTGTGTTTGAAAACTTAAAATGTATTCTGGGGAGAGCAGGTGAGTTGCTGAGGTTTTGGTTGGTTTTTTTTTTTTTTTTTTTTAAGCTTCCGAGTATACTTTCTCATTCATGGTCCATGTAGGTTTTTAATGCCATGTTTAGGTGCATGGGACTGTCATCCCTGGATGGTTTGAAAGATGAAATGTCATCTGTGTGGCTGCGTTACCTTGAATTTTATGAGATGCTTTGTTTCCAGACATACATGCAAAACTCCTTAAATCCCTATTTAATGTTTACTTATTTTATTTCACAGTCCAATCTGAATCTGGTTGTGCCAACGTTGTGTCTGCAGCTCCCTGCCTGGCAGAGCCACAGCAATATGAAGTACAATTTGGACGATTACGCAATTTTCTCACAGGTAAATATCAGGAAGCAAGGAAGAAGAAAGTAGCTGGTTTTTTTTTTTGGCATTTCAACAAGTAGAGGACAATTTAATAAAATTTAAAATCATGTCTCTAACAATCTTTTGATTTCTAGTTTTGAGATTTTCATCACTACAATTAGAAATATTTAATTTTTTTTTAGTTGTCGTTTTCTGCGTGCTGAGTGCCTCTGGCTTTTGTAGATAGCTGACTGTCCTTTCTTGTTCAAGTATTTGGCTTTTGTAGATCTTCTAGACAACAGCATACATATGCAAGACAAGAAGGAAGATGATAATGTTTTATGTGAAGGGCAGGTAACTTAGAAATTAGTGTAGTTTTCTGCTGTCTCCTAGTTCAGGGCTTTTAATTTTATTCATAATTGGTTTATTTTTATGATGGTCTAGATTTTTAAGGGAGAATTTGTTCCCTTAAATTTATCTGTACTGCCTTTGAGGCTGGAGCTATATTACTGAAAGAAAAAAAAAAAAATCTCATTTTGTAGCGTGATACAGAAGAAAAATCACGATTTTTCTCTCTTTTAATATTTTTTTAGTAAATAAATAATAAAAAAAGATACTGCTGGGAGTGTCCTTATTTCTTCTATGAGTCCCAAATGTGGGAAACAGAAAGCAGATGGGATTTTCAGAGAACAGTACCAAGGAGGGTGAGCTTGCCACTCCTCCTGTCTTTGGGCACACCTACGCTTGTCCGGTGTAGGGATTTGATGCCAGTGTGCATAACGCTAGGATTAATATTCCTGGTAGTTGTTGAAGGGAAAAGGAAGGAGGCAGGCAGGAAGGCGGAAGCAGAAATAGTGAAGCCTTAGCTTTGCCACCTAGAGCAGTTCAACACCCTTGCACTTTAGTATTGGAGGTGAATCCATATGATTTAATAGATTTTTGAGAAGTATGATTGCTCGGTTCAGTGGCTTAAATATCATTTGGAGAAGTGCTAAGCATGTTTTTGGTGTTCAGGTCAACTGTTTTCATCTTTTTTGTCCCTCTTGCTTAGTTTTGATTTCTTACACACATGAACTGCTTCTGTTTCTGCAAGGGAGTAACTTGCCAGCCGCAAGGCACCGCAGGACACTTCCCATTTCTGTGATAGCTGCCCCAAGAGGCACTGAGGAGTGGGCAGAGGACTAGGACCCCTGAATAATTTAGGAATTACTCCAGAGGTCTCTAGTACAACCACCTGCTCAAAGCAGGGCAAGATCAGAGTTTGATCAGGTGGCTCAAGGCCTTGTCCAGCCAGGTTTTGAAAAATCAGAAAGTGCAGAGATTGCTCTGCACCTCTGGGCCCCTGCAATTTGGTGAGAATTTTCCTTGCAGCAGCATGCCTCTAGGCCTTTCACTGAGCACATCGGAGAAGAGGCTGGCTCCTTTTCCTCCATAATGTCCCACTGGGTACTGAAGGCAGCAATCGGATATACCCCTATTCTTCTCTAGGCTAGGCATACCCACCTCCCGTAACCTTTCTTCACATGTTCCTCAGGAACGTTTTCTTTGTTCCTGTTTCTGCCAACTTCCCATTTCTTTCCTTTTGCCCCTGCTGCAGAGTGAAGTCTTTCCTCTTGTTGCATTTCTGGACTAGAGCACCTGCAGACCAAAGAGCACCTGCTGGCTGCTTAGAGCTTTTACTACATACAGACCACTGGTTTCACTAGCTTTGGCCCAGTTTCAGTGGGACAGAAAGGAGAATGATGCCTAAGTATGCAAATATACGCCCTGCACTCTCACTCTGAAGTTACACATATAGAAATGGGAGAGAGGCAAAGTATGGACCAGAGAAAGTCTGGGAGAGTGCTCAACAGGAGAGGAAAAGTAACCTAATGGAAAGGGGGAAAAAAAAAAAGAGTATGTGTTGGCGAGTGGCAGGAGGGAAGAACAAGTTGAAAAGAAGCAATGCCGTTTGAGGACCAGCAATGACTATTTTGTTGCAGTAATTTGGTCCTCCGGTACCTTGTTATTCTGTCCCTGTATGCTGCCCTAGTGTTCTGTGGCAGGGCTCTGCTCCTTACAGCTCCCTGCAGCTGCCTGAACGTGGGAGGGAAACAGCCCCAAGAAGCTGATGCAGGAGGGGTGGAGCTGTGTCACAGATTAGTCTCTGCAAGGTACAGCACAGCCTAATCGGGAGTTTGTTACACTGTGTACTAGGAATTACTGCTGGGATTTGCCTTGGCAGAGAGAGGGGGGGAGTGAGAGAGAAAAAGCATGCACATGAGCAGGCACAGAAATAAAACAGCAGCACAGTGTACTGCAATGCGTTTTGGAAGCCGTAGCTTCATTTTCCCTGAAGACGAATCATTTCCATCCAAAGCATCACATGCAAGTGTTACTGAAGGTGAAAGGAAAAAAAGCCACCAAAGTTCAGTCCTGCACAAGCTAAGTAAATAATTTGGACTTAAACACATTAAATACTATTTTAAATTTTTAAAGTCCATTTATTGCAATAAGCAGAGGGTATAAATACATAGGGGAAGAATTCAGCTGTCATGTAGTTTGAGGTGGTAACTTAATAGCTGACCCACACCTAAAAGGGGTTTTGAAATCTCTGCATTTTGTTCTGACAGCATACTTCACTGACTTGAAAATCTCTCTTTGGATCTGTAATAGGAACTGTGTATCCCCTTTAGGTGACAGAAGAGGTTCATGTAGATGTGCCAACAAAAGTTTCCTCTTGCTTGCTCTCTGATGGCACTGTCAAGGCTTTTTGCAGTAATTGTCCTTGTTCTGTTTTATTCCCAGTAGAACGTGGATTGAGAAATCATTCAAAGTTTTTTGCTGTTTTTTTTATATAGATTCAGATTCTCAGCACAGCCATGAAGTGATGCCTCTTCTGTATCCCCTCTTCGTCTACCTCCATCTGAACATGGTCCAGAATGGCCTAAAAAGCACAGTGGACAGTTTTTACAGCCGCTTCCATGGCATGTTCTTGCAGAATGCCAGCCAGAAGGATATCATTGAGCAGTTGCAGACTACCATGACTATTCAAGATATCCTGTCCAACTTGAAGCTCCGGGCTTTTCTGGACAACAAGTATGTCATCCGCCTTCAAGAGGACAGCTACAACTACCTTCTTCGCTACCTCCAAAGTGACAACAACAATGCCCTGTGCAAAGTCCTGACCTTGCACATTCACCTGGATGTGCAGCCCGCCAAGAGGACTGACTACCAGCTCTACGCCGGTGGGAGCTCCTCGCGCAACGAGAGCAACGGCCTGGAACCCAGCGACGTGCCGGCTTCCATTCTGCAGAACGAGGCGGCGCTGGATTTACTGCAGGACAGCATTAAACGTGTCAAGGATGGGCCCCCTTCCTTAACAACCATCTGTTTCTATGCCTTCTATAACACGGAGCAGTTGCTGAACACTGCAGAGATTTCACCAAACAGCAAGCTGCTCGCTGCTGGGTTTGATAATTCATGTGTGAAGCTGTGGAGCCTGCGTTCCAGGAAGTTAAAATCTGAGCCCCACCTTGTTGATGTGTCCCGCATCCGCCTGGCTTGTGACATCCTGGATGAGGAGGTCTGGATACTTTTTTTTTTTTTTTCCCCTACCCTTTCTGCTGAGGATTTTGGGCATGCATTGTGGAGTATCTAGTTATGTCTTAAGGGACTGTGAGGCTGTTCCACAACTTTTCTGCCTTGACGCACAAATTTTATAGCTTGCTCTCATCCTTGTTCTTTCCTGCAGTGGTTGTAAATGCTGCACTGAGGTGCAATTAACTTGTGCTCGAGTCATAGTTCATTAGTCCTGGGTGCTGATGCTCTTCCTCCAGCTGTCCTTGAACAGATGACAGTACACAGGCAGCCCAGTAAGGACAGGTGACTAGAGAAGGCTCCCTTCCCTAAGGAGCCTTGTTATGGATGGGAAGATGAAACAAGGAAATGCGAACAGTAAAAACACACTGTGGTGGATGAACACTAAAAGGAAACTGGCTCAGAACAACCAGTCAGAAGGCTGGAGAGAAGGGGAGAGAGGCAGGAAGAAGAAAATAAAGACAAAGTAAGGAAAGAGACAAAGGAAGCTGGTCTGAGACCTCGGGAAGAAGGAGGGATGCCTAAGTGCAAAACTATATTTAAGGAATCACCTGAACCAGAGGTGAAGAGTTATCATGGAAAAATTACGCAAAATGTCTCAGTTAAGGAATCTGTGGTGTAGAAACTTCAGAGGCTTCCCACTCTGGAGTGCTGGAGAGAAGGACAGGGATGTGTGTGCCTTCACATGCCAGGCTAGATAGCATCTTCTGGTTTACTCTTTTTTTTTTTTGCCTTCTAGTCACGCCCTTCCTCCCCTCTCGCTACAGCTGCCCACGTAGCATCTTGTATCTGGTTAGTGATCAGAATTTGTGACTCTTCCTTTGTTTAATCACTCCCCTCTTGAAGGAAAAAAAAAGCCTCATTTGTTCTTGTGTTGAGCATTTAGCAGGAGAAACATCCTTTTTTCTGCTGTTTTTTCTTTTTCTCATAAAAAATACCTAGTGGCAGGGTTCTGTTTATTTTGGAAGGGTGCAGAGAGCTTGCTGTATGAAGGGATCTATGGTTAGGGATTGCTTTGTTAGTCAGTTTGAGAACTAGAGGCAGGCATCCAGGTGAGATTAACCCTTTCTGCAGAGTGAGCAGGTAAGTGGGTCAGACCAGCCCGACATGGAACTATGGACTTGTTTTAATTATAAGCTGCAAGAGTTCATAGGACACGTGACTGTGTGTGCTGCCTGTCATGGAAACCAAATGTCAATAACCTGTGACAGAGGAGAATTTCTCTGGTAAATCAGCAGGTCACCAGATTATAAAAAAGTGAGATATTGCCAGGTTATCAGGAGTGTGTGTTAGCTTTCTTTGGCACGTAGGCACATACTTGTATATCGTACATGTATTATGAAACAGCTGTGGAAGCTTGAGTACAAATGGCTCTTGTTGGCTATTTAATATTTTGTGTATCCTGCAATATTTATGCACAGGTCTAAAACCAAAAACTGGTCAAAGACCAGCACAGATCAGAGTCATCATTGCCCTGAATAACTTCCACCGCTGACAAAACAAATAGTGACCTGATCAGGAGTTCAAAGTTAAAGGAGGATACCAGCCTGGACACACTGCTGGTTATGTGTCCTGAATGCAAATGAAAGCCTATGGACTACAAAGGAAATAAATTCTAGTATCTGGAAGCCCTCAGTGAAATTACACAGGCACCCCTGGGGTTGCAGGTGGGAACAGACCAGCACCCGCTTGGGTGCCACGGGAGTAGAAGCCACAGATACAGAATAACTTGGGAGGATGTTAAACTTGACTGGGTTTTTGTAAGGTTTCTTCATATTGTTTGTTTTGGTTGATTTCTCTATTGTGTAATTAGTTTGGGATACTGTATTTAAATAGTAGTGCCTGAAATAATTAATCCTCAGACTGGTTTCTGATTTGCTGCAATCAAATAGATCCGTCTGTTTATGAAGATGTAGAGGTCTAAAAGTATGAGTTTCAGTGGTGGCAGTTTCAGAGTGGCACTGCAACTAGACTGTTGGGTTTATTAATTCTTTTTGTATGTATATAAAAATGAGGTTGAGACTTGGCAAAAGTGTTGGAGAACGATGCTTTTTCCTAGTCTATATAAAGCTTTTGTGCCAGTAAGGTCAAAGTCACCTACTAGGTGTAGTTTTAATGAATTTTGCACAGTGTGATGCCCTAGTGCACTTCACGAGTGTTGTGTTGCTTCTTGGAAATAGGAGAGGCTTACTCTTCGTGGATAAAGTGATTCCATTTTCTTTATAGTGGCATCTCACAAATGCCACCTTATAGTCTGTCTTACTTAAGGTCCAGTATAAAAATGTAGTTTTGCAGCTGGGCAAATGGACGTGTTGTTTGTCTCTCTGCAATTTTGCCGTTATCACTGGTACTACATAAATCAACAAAAGAAAATAATACTCTCAAGTATTGAGAGTGGTCACCTTTAAATTCTGTGAAGACCAAGACTTGACCCCATTCAGCTCTGCTTCTAGGATCTGCTTTTGAGTGGCAGTGGTCCTTCAAGTGGTAGGGAGCAGGGATGATGCTGACACCTTGGTGGATGGCAGATGGGAGGGAATTCTGGAAGGAGCAGTAAGAAATGTCCTGTAAAGAGAGCCACGGTATCTAGTCCCTTATCTTTCCCTCTTAGATCCCTACTGTAGGCAGGTAAGAGATCTTCCCTTTCGACATCTTAAGAGCACTGCAGGATGAGAGCGATGATGACATCCAGGGAAACCTGTTACTAGTTAGGAAAAAAAAGTGGGGGTGGGTGTGAGATGTTTGGTTGGTTTTTTTAAGTTGTCGTTGTTACTTTTTGAGGCTCACTCATTCTCTTGAGATTTTTGCTGGGTGGAAGATCAAGATGATTTTTGTCAGCCAGATAATGTTTGCTGCTCTCAAGGTTAAATGCATCAGCAGTAAATTTTTCTGAGTCCAGATGACTGTCATGCAAAATCCATTACTGATTTAAGTAATAGCTGAGGAGTTGGGCAGTCTGTCCATAGGTGTATCATTTGGAAGGTGTGCTGTGTAACAAAACATTATAACTTTTTTGTTCTTTTTAGTTTCTTAATAATACAATTTTTAGGAGTCTTGTACTTGGCTCAGGAAGATTTCCAGTTCACTGTTGAAAAGTAAATTTTTGTTTTGGTTCATTTTGGTAATGTTGGTAGGTTTTCCAGTTCTGTCCTATTACTTAAAATCTGTTTTGATAGTTCTTCTTTTCAAAATTAATAGTACAAATAATAAAAGGTAGCTTTCAGTGTGTGTGTGTAGGTTATTGATTAAAATATAACTTAATTTCTTGTCTTTTCCAAGGAAATACAAATTGTTCGTGCAGTAGTTGCAGTAACCACTTCAGAAAGAGCTATGGATATCTGGGTATTGCCCAGTGGTATGTTATATCCAGGAAACACATTCAGTGAGTGAAACTGGAATCCTAAAAAAATAGGAAGAGAGATTCCCTGCCTTCCTGCTGACTTGTAACACAGGTTGTAACCTTTCTGTAGCTGCTGTAAAGGCTCACCTACATGGTAGTAGCTGTGAGATGCAAGGAAGAGTGTGCTTGATCTGACAAAGAAATTAAGCTTCGTTCTGCAAGGTAGCAATTTAGTGGCTGAACTTCCAGCTGCTTTGTTAATCTGGTCAGCAGACTAACTTGGATGGGGAGGAAACGGAAAAATAGAGTGACTCAGAAGCATTATAGGTATACTGTCTTTGGTGAGCTGTAACAGCAGTGTGCAGTTGTTATGCTAAGTGGGTGTCAAACAGAAGTCGAAGATAAGATTTGCTACCTGTGACCCTGTAGGAGCGTGGTTTTGAATGCTGCAGAGGGCATTGTCAAATAAGCTGCCACTGTAATACAAGAAAAGAAGAGTAGGTCCTTGTGAGAGAGAGAGAGTATGTGCTTGCAGACAGCCCAAGAAGCCCTGTATGAATTTGAAGGCATAAAATTAAGTACCTGCACTTGCAGAATTTACCAAAAACTATAGTAAGATATAAGTAACTTGAATGGGCTTCCACTGGTAACTTGTCAGGAATCTTATGGTCATAATTAAATAGTATAAAATGCTGCAGGTATCAGCCTCTCTCCTTTAATGTGGTAACATAGCCTAGAGATGCTGTGGATTCCAGCAAGCAATGCTCTATCTGAGGTAGAAAAAGCAATCTGAATAAGAATGGGGCTTTACATGCTAGAGCCTGCAATTTCTCTCTGCCTCACCTCCGTAATAGAGATGAAGTTGGCTGCCAGCCACATCATAAAACTCCCACGGGCACTGACTGCTCTGAAGAGAATTAGCATTGCTAAACACAGCTTGCTGCCTACCACTAAACATGCAGCTGAGATGGGAGAAAGGCGGCAAGGTAGCTAAGCCAGAGTTTGCTCGCCTCTGACGTGAGATTCGAAACCACTGGAGGAGAAGGGCTTTCAGGACTATTGCTAAGTCTGAAGCAAAGCTGTCTGTGGGTCCTGAGGTCAGAGGGATGGGAGATGTCATGTCAGCCAAGAGAGCTGCTCACGACGCACCGACTTCTGCTGGTCAACAGCGGTCTGGCAGCCCTGGGGAATTGGTTTCCTCTCAGGGCAGGAAGTGCTCCTTCAGCAGGAAACGGGCCAGTTTGTGATGATAAAAGTTAAAGGGGCTGCTCACAAACAAAAGGGTGTTGTATTGAATTTGATGTGCAGAGATTGTCTGCGGATGAGTGTTACTGATTTAGTACTGAGGAAAAGTGCCTGCCTGACAGCCCTGAAGAAAGGTGGTCTCAAGCCTAAGGTCTCACACAGGTGCACCCCAAACCATGGTTATCTCACACTCTGTCAGTGAGACCCCAGCTTGTTGGGCAAGGACACAGACTCTCTTAAATTGAGATTTGTTGGAAATTGTGCAATTGGTAGCCTGTGATTGTCAAGAGATGCTCCTTCAGTAGACTTTCAGAGACTCTTACCTCCATTGGGAGATTCCTTTAGCACAGCTCACTGAACAGTCTTTAAACGTGAAAGCCTTTCCTTGTTGACTATGCCCTGGTGCTTGAATTGGAGAATTACAGGATGAAAAGGTTACCAGTGCCATCCTTTGTGTGATTATTCATCTTCTCCTACCCAAAAATAGATCCTTTGACCTAAATAAGCTGCATACATTTGCTGTTTTTGAAGGGTGAGGATGTGAAAGCATCCAGATGGAGCTTGCATGGATACAGATATTACGGCCTTACTGGGTTTCTGTTCACGTGTGGGACTAAGAAGGAATGTCCAGCAGACAGCGTGTCAAATATGCTTTGTCTTTCCATCTCCTGCCTTTTGATTAAGACATCTGTGTTTCTTTTTCTCTGCTGTGAGATTCAGTTCCAATAATGACCACACGAAAAGAGCAGATGCCAAGATCTGTTTCAACATCTTAGCCAAAAGTTTAGTAGAGAGCGGATAGGGAATAAGCACATGTTTTAGCAAGTGGAAAAATGTCATAAAATACTTCTTTTTTTTTTTTTTCCCTATTTGCGTACAATCCCAGGTTAAGGTGCCTTCTGGAGTGAGCACGAGGCTACCCACAATGAGGATAAAACCTTTACATAAAGTCTTATCTCCCCATCTCTTTTAGCATTAACTTAGATGTAGCAAACACGCTCGCAATGTTTGTGTCTTAGAGTTGCACAAAATGTGCCACGTCTAAAATAAATTCTTCAGTATTAGTACCTGCCTGTTTTCCTCGTGGCGGTTCCTGTGTTTGTCAAACAGATAAACATGCTTTCCTTTCTTGTTTCTTTTTCTCCTCCCCCGACCAGGAGGAAGAGGATGACAGCACAGGCACAGAAATGAAGATCCTGAGAGGACACTGTGGACCTGTGTATAGCACGAGGTTCCTTTCAGACAGTTCAGGACTCTTGTCTTGTTCTGAGGACATGTCCATCAGATACTGGGACCTCGGAAGTTTTACAAACACTGTGTTGTACCAAGGACATGCCTATCCTGTCTGGGATTTGGATATTAGCCCCTGCAGCCTGTACTTTGCCAGTGGCTCCCACGATCGCACCGCAAGGCTCTGGTCATTTGATCGGACGTACCCGCTGCGAATATACGCAGGCCATTTGGCAGACGTAGACTGTGTCAAGTTCCACCCCAATTCCAACTACTTAGCGACGGGCTCCACGGACAAAACTGTGCGCTTGTGGAGCACTCAGCAAGGCAACTCGGTGCGTCTTTTCACTGGGCACCGTGGCCCTGTGCTAGCGCTTGCCTTTTCTCCCAACGGTAAGTACCTGGCATCAGCAGGTGAAGACCAGCGGCTAAAGCTGTGGGACTTGGCCTCAGGAACTCTTTACAAAGAACTGAGGGGGCACACGGACAACATAACCAGCCTTACTTTTAGCCCCGACAGTAGTTTAATTGCTTCGGCGTCGATGGACAATTCAGTCCGGGTCTGGGACATTCGGAACACTTACTGCAACGCCCCTGCAGATGGGTCTTCCAGTGAACTGGTTGGTGTATATACCGGACAAATGAATAATGTACTGAGCGTACAGTTTATGGCCTGTAATCTTCTTCTAGTGACTGGAATTGCACAAGAAAATCAGGAACATTAATTATTATTTTTTTCTTAGGGAAATGGGTGGGTGTATTGAACGCCAGAGTCCATCGCAAGCTGAGATTACTGACTGTGAAACACTTTTCTTCCTCTGCCCCCTTGAAAGGCATGTTCAGAGTGATGCAAGTGCTTTAAAATGTCTTGCCCGCAAAAAGGCTGTGCTGTTGAATGGAATAAGGAAAAAAGGAGGAATGAGGAAAATACATACACATTCTAATCTTGTACTTGTAGGGATGGGGAAAAGGGGAGGAAATCCAGTAGCTTGGAGAAACCAAAAGCCTGGTCCAAACAAACAAAACTGCCAACCAGATAAGCTGCTGACCTGCACTTAAATATCCTGCATTGATTTATGGGCACATCTTACCTACTGTTAACTGAGGCTTGAGTGTGTGGAGAACTACTGGCCCAGTGTGTTTTGTTTTCTTTTGCTTTTGTTTTCCTGGTATTGCAGAGGACCAGCATTGTAAGACCCTTATATTAAAAGAACATTATGTATTTTCTACAGTGATAGTGGTCCTAAATATTACAGCTCCCTACAGCACTTCTGGAATATTTTGGACTAGCTAAGTAGAAAATACCCTCTTTCTTTTTAGTAAGGGGATGGAAATCTGACCTCAGTTGGGGCCCATCTCTGCATTGTCATTTGGGTTTGCTTCCTGGTACTAGCTGTGATATTTGTATTTATGTTCCATTAATTAGGAATCTTTCTGAGTCTGGTTGCACTGTGTTTTGAGGATGGGAGGACAGTGGGGGTAGAGCAGTGGCTTTAAGGGTAATAAACAACTTGCCTTGACTGCAGGGAGGGCACAATAGAATTGACGCGGCTAAGTTTGGACTCCTAATGGAAACGGGGCATGTCAATCCACCACTGCACCTCACAGAAATATTTCCATAAATGGAAGTTGGCAGTTTAGGGAGAGGGGGACAGGGAGAGAGAGAGACACAAAGTGACATGGGAAAAAATAGTATTACTAAATTATTGTGCGTACATGGAGGCAGCTCTGCCAGTGTTGGATTTTTCTCAAAATGTTGCAATATCAGTTTCATGAACACTTTGTGAGATAAACCATCAGCATTTACAACAAGGATCTATGGAAAAAGCACGTTCTAGTTTGTCATTTGGAGAGATTAAATATTTCTGCTTTCTGGAAAGAGTTATTTTGTATTTTGTTTTCTATTAAAAGCATTTAGTTTAAAAAAAAAAAAAATAAAAATGGTTTTGTCCCTTTCTGGGAAACTTGTTCTGACTTGCATGGGAAGGAGAGGGCAGGAGCATGCTTCTGCTGCACTGCCTGAGCCAGAGCCCACTTGGCACTTGGAGGATGAATCTGGTGGTCTCGCGCACTTGGTGTGTGCTGTTTTGCTATGCCCCTGCTTGCTTTCCACAGAGCTGACTTGGCAGGTCATGGAGTAGGGTATTGACACAGCTTTGTAGGTCAGCTGAAATGCACATGGAGGATCTGGGTACCCCTTGAGGTTGACGCTGTGCACCAAAAAGTCTCATTCTGTAGCACTGCGTGACATTCACTCTGCAGTTTCATGTTCTGAAATGCCTCTTTCAAGCAAAGGCACAATGCTAATGTTTTCTAGGTAGGCTGTTGGTATTAAGTGATAATTCCCTTCAGTTTCCATCAGACCTTCTGGACTTTCATGAGAGAATTCTCATGACAACATCCAAACAATCTAAGAGTTTAGATCACAGCTCACAGTTGCTTTTTTTTTTTTTTTCTTCCTACTTAGCTTGTTAAATAACCAAAACCTTCTATCAGAAAAGTTTGACCTTTCTGAGATTAGTAACAGTGTGTGCTGTGGCTCAGGTCTGCGAGTACCAGAATCCCCCCTGTACGCTTGGAGTTGAGTGACAGTGCTAATCTTCTGATGGCTGGTTATCAAAAGTGTGAAGCAG
The DNA here is from genome assembly GCA_013398915.1 of Dromas ardeola. Lineage (NCBI taxonomy): Eukaryota > Metazoa > Chordata > Aves > Charadriiformes > Dromadidae > Dromas > Dromas ardeola. The sequence continues at coordinate 97,899 of VYZM01008959.1, forward strand.
CTTAACAATCTGAGACCAGGATCAGGCATTTTGAAAATAAAAGGCAGTATGGGAGATGGTGGTATTGCTGATGCTTCGTGCTATGCAGGTCTCTATAGAGACCTCCTCCTTCAGATCTATTGAGCTGATACTGCTCAGCAGTGTTCACTGGAACTCATTTTGCTGTTTGTTGCCATATGTCCTGAGCAGTGTTTAGATTTAGAGCAGCTGGGGCTTTCAGTCCTGAAGTAGAGCAAACAGCAACCAAGGCCGGGGGGGGCGGAAGGGAAGGGGGAGGAAATACAGAACTGTAGGTGTCATGGGCAGAAAACAAAGTTTCCCTTTAAAATATTATTTCTACAGTGGAATTGGGCTTTTTATTAGTTGGGTGATTCTGAACTATTTTGCATACAAAAGCGACGAGTAAAGAGACTTAGGAAGCAAATCCTATTCCACATATATAGGCTAAAAGATGTAAAAGTGATTTCTGAGGTGTTGGAAAAATAATGTCACTAGTTATGTGTTTCAAAGCTACGAACTTTTGTGTATTGCATGGACAGTTTTTGGTGCTCATGGAATGCAAATGTTTGAAGGCAGGATGCCAGGAAATAGACTATAAGAAATGTCTGCAATTGATTGACAGGCTGAATTTCAAGGCAGAATTGGGAGGACAGTGGGAGGAAGGAATACCATTAAGTCTACCAGAATTTGGACCATAATCTCTATTAACTGTGTATTTCAGAAATAAGTCTGCATTTGCACAGACCCCTTCCTTTTTCTGTTTTAAATATGTACCATAAAAAACACAAAAGCATTTAAGTTGGCATGGTTACGCGCTCAAATACTAGTAAGTGTCACAGCAGGGGCTGTTGCTGCATGTGGGTCTGTGCATAAGGCAGTGCTCAGTCCCGTAACTGGGTACTCCTTCCCCTGCAAAGCTCTGCTCACTTCATGTGCCTCCTGGACGATGCGCAAGGCACCAGGCACTGCGTGGTATCAGGCAGTGGCTAACAGGAGATGCTCAGAGAAAGAGTGCATATAGACAGTGACCCTTCCATGGTTTACACACTCCTGCCTTCTCACAGTTACTGTTTGTTGGTTTGGGATTTGCTTTGGTTTGGTTTTTTAGTAGGCCTCCAGAGCTGCAGGCTATGTATCTGCAATAACTGCTGATGGGTTTAGTTTCCATTAATTTTGTCTCATCCCTTTTATTAATGAGGTATATACTTGTAGCTTCCACAGTTTGCCGCAGCATGAAGTTCTACACCTTGGTTTTAGTCGGGGGGGAGAGGAAGTATTTCCCTGGTTTTGATGCCATTTACCTGATAATTTTGTTCTGTTCCCTAACCTCTTGAATTGATAAAGGCATTAAACAGCAAAACACCCTTTCAAAAGGTGTCAGGCAGTCCAGGCCACAGTAAATAGAGGCAAAGCTGAAGTACAAGTCCATGCTTAGTCATTGCATACTGATGAAAGGAAAGGGTATTTGCTCTAATAAACTAACTGCTCTGCCCATTCACAGGTCTATGTTAAAGTTGCCCTTCCCACTTTTAACAGTGGCATCTCCTGAGCAGCGTGCTGCCACGCTGTTCAGTCTGAACGTCTTACTTCCCGAACGGTGAAATTCATCCTATTGCTCCTCGTTCTGGTTCCTTTGTGAAAAAGCTGTCTCTGACAAGTGTCTTAACTCTAAAAATATATTACATAAATGATACTTCCATTAACAGATCCTTTGGGTTCGCCAAGAAAAATAAAAAGGACTTCAGGCCTCAGGCTTAGTGGGTTCTTCAACAAAGTCCTGAAATGGCCTTCTTTCTGAGCGGTGTCTAATTGCTCATGGTGAGACAGGCTCTAAAACGGTACCATTACAAGACACCGATGTGACAGTTAAATTAACTGCCTGGATGTCCCTTGCCAAAGACTATCCCGTCATGCTGCACGTTAGCTATGGGATTTTTTTAAAAGTACTGGATAGGAGCCCAAACTGACTGAAATAACTCAACAATGCTCACCATGCTCAGTGTATTTCGAGTACAAAATACTGGTAAAATTTGTCTCTGGACTGGTAATTTTTTTTTTTTTTAACAATTTGAAACATGCGTCTGGCTTCCTGTTTCCTGGACGCTGCTATACAACAGCACTGAGCAGCAGTTACACAAAGAAGGTGGTATGTTCTCTTTCAGTGCCCAGTTTAAGTCAAGGTGTTATCCACTGTGTCTGTCATCTTGCAGAAATGTTCTCTCGGGACAGTGAAATTCTTGAACAAGGCAGCTGTGGAAGCTATTTCTATAACGTGATATCATAGATGTTACTCTGTAACTAAAACACACATCCACTTTTCAAACAGGAGACGGAATCAGCTGCATTAAGCTGAGGGTTAGGCAAGGAAGAAGACTTCAGAGCTGCGCTTGCTTTATCGGTAGCCCTGCTTTCCTACCTAGTCCAAATCTCTGCAGTTCCGTTTAGGATAAAATTGTCTTCTCTTTGCATAAGTTTGTGATCTTCAGCGAAGTCACGGTCTTCTGTTTATGACAAGCCTGATAACAAAAATTTTTTAGCATATACAGCCAGGGGATCAGCCAAGAACAGGACTTGATGGTTTGGTGGCCTATGAGCATATCAATTATGACATGGACAGTGCTCTGCTGACACTGCCTGAGAACAGGAGGAAGAAACTGTCCCTGAATACCTCTACCCCCCCATCGAAGGGAGAGGCTGTACCAGTATTACTACCCCAGCTCTGAAGAACGGGACAGGAGGTGGCACAGAAGCTACACGTGTCAGGGACTACGACTGTGATGGTACTTCTTTGCTACCACTTCTTCCCCCCCCACCCAGTAGCGATGCTTTTGTTGACACTGCTACACATCATGTACCACCACCAACTCCAGCAGCTCTGGCAGGATAGCAGGGCTGGTCAGGCAGCTTGTTGAAACAGTTAAGCTGCCTTCCTTGCTCATAAATTGCTTGCAAATATTTCCTTAATCAAGCATGTTTGGTTTTGCTGTTTTGTTTTGGCTTTCTTGATTTTGCTCCCCCTCCCCCATGGCTTAAAATTGTTTAACAGGGGTAGGCTGTAACATACTGAACTACCCGTTTCCATCTGGGAGAAGCCTTTGATCTTGAGATATTTGGGGGATACGCTGAACCCCCTGCCCCTAATTTGGAAGGTGCTAGATAAGACTCTACTCTCTTTCACACTTCAGTAAGCGGGGTACCTAGACAGAAGCAGTGAGTGCGACAGTTCCATTCAGTGGCACAGTAATGCTTCCACTGGTGCATCCAAAAGCTGGGTTGCACATGAGTCTCAGGAAGTTCCTAAAAGTGATGGATAGAGGGGAGGCAGGTGGGACCTAAGGGGAACAAGGCCGATAGATAACAACCCACTCTTGCCAGAAGCAGTTTCTTTGTCTCTGGACAGCAGTGATACTACCTGTCCACTCGGATGTCTGCCTTAGGCCAGCCCTGGACCTGGCTTTGCAATAGCTGGTGATGCTTCATAGTTCATGGGGAGGGAAAGGACAGTGCAAATAAGGGCAGGAACTGCCATGTGCTTGCTGCAGTGATAAACAGGGGTCACGCTGTAAGACAATCCCAGGCAAACCAATGCCGACCGCATCTGGAGGACAGCCATTTGTCAGGCATCCAGAAAAGCACAGCAAAACTCATGTAATGACAATTTGCCCTTTAGAACTAGCACAGATCCTTCCGGAGCTGCATGTAGTTCAACACCAGAAAGCAGCCAAGCCCAAACTATTAGCTCAGACATCCCAAGGTCTGGAGTTGTGAGCGCACACACGACTTCATAGTATTTTAGGTTAACACATCACAACTTCAGCCCATTGCTGAGTTGAAATGAGGCATGTTTGCACAGCTTTTGCTCTTTTTTTTTTTTTTTGTGTTGGCGAGCAGCTTAGCTGGAGACTTATGTGCTGGACTGCCGTTGCTTTTGCCATTTTTGCTTAAGGCAACAGCAGAGCAATCTGCATGTGGTAAACAAACTGGAAAAGAATAGTCAGAATTTTGGCGCTCTCTTCCCTCCTGGCAATTCCACTCCACTAGTGCAAATATTTCATGACCACTTAGGATGACTTTATAACCATCTGTGAGTTTGGGGTTCGTTGTGTTTTTTAACACTAGTTTTTTCCCCAGAAGCAAAGCCTAAAACAAACTGCAGTGTAAAGCTCTGCTGCACCTAAACTTCTGATCACCTTTGCCACTCAGATCTTCTTACCAGGGCAGAGGCAGGGAGTGTTTGGATTTCTCTATTCTTTTTTTTTTAATTACTTATCCATAAGTATTTAGTGCTTCTCCAAAGTCCCTCAAGTGAAACCATCTTGCATTCTCCAAGAATGCTGTGGCCAGCGCACGAAATACAAGAGTGCAGAGAAACTGCCTTTTTGAAGCACTGTTTGTTTCTGTACGGATTGTTTTATTGCGAGCACATGGTGCTTACCTGCAAAAATTTTATCCAGCAATCACCTCGTGTGTCTCAGTGACATCGACATGGGATGCCAGAGCCCTACCCTGCACACGTTGCTGCTCCAGCTGCCTGTGCTCCTCCAGCTTGGGTGCACTGTGCACCTGGCAGTGGGAACTGCATGCTTCAGTCAGGTTTAATTTTGTGATGGAGATGTTTTGGTTGCCTTCAAATGGTACTGCCAAAGAACATGCATTATGGGATTTCAAAGCACTGTGTTGCTTTTGTACAGCTTGCTTCGCTCGATGCAAAGGCTTTTGTCCTGCAGTGCCTGGTTGTTTCTCCTTGCAGATGCAGAACAGGCTGGAAAACTATTTCAGTATCAAGCAATAACTGAATATGAATCTAGCGTTTGCAACCCCATCAGCTGTCACACACCTAATCAGATAACCTGGGGACAGCGCGGGCTGGGCAGGACAGCCTGCAGCAGCTGAAGCTCTTCTGTAAGACAAACCCACTCCTCCGCAAACTTTCCTGAGTGTGCCCTTCTCACGGTGCTTGCACCTTGCCTCCCTTTCGCCTGTACCCTGCATCCACTGGGTTTCCCCTTCGCACCTTCCAGCAGAGGAAGGGGGACGAGTATGGCAGGCTTGGCAAGAACTCCGGCCCTCGGTATCACACGCAGGCCGGAGGTTTGCTCTCCATACTGCCTCCCACACCCCACTTAATCCCCAGCCCCTGGAGACGTGGGGTGGCCAGCCTGGGGCTGGTGTGGGGGCCATGGCGTGTCCCAGCGGTCACAGGGAACGGCACTGGCCCCTGGGGATCACCATGACACACAGCCTGTGGTGGTGCGCGGCTCCTCGCAGGCCACAACAGGCTCAAATAACCATCCCTCCTATTAAAAAGAATATATTTTATTGGGTCTTTCCCCCTTATACAGACTCTCTCGCATAGTTTTGCTCCAAAAAGCCTTTTTGTTCAGGACACACGGGTTTGGCTGGGCCAAGGGCACTCACTGGGCCCTCTCCGGGCCCTCTCCCTGCCCGCGGGAGGCAGCAAGCGAATTAACCTTTTCAAACGGCGAGCGAATTAACC
>VYZM01008959.1:106952-138573 GCA_013398915.1 Dromas ardeola
CCCGCCCTTGGCATCTCTTAATTTTTTATTGTTTTGAAGGGAAGGCAAAAGTTTTGGAAGTTACAGAGCTTTCTGTTCCTCTAGTAGTGTTGGTTAATGCCTCCCTGCGTGTTCAGTGCTGGCTTCGCAAGCAGCCTGCAATTAAGTCCGGCCTGAGAATGAAGTAGAAATGGGAATCCTATGGATTTTTAAAAAAAAAAAATGTAGTAGATAAATTGGAGTTCTGTCTCCCAAGAATTTCTTGCCTGGAACTTCTGTAAGTTGTTTCGGGAAGGAATTTATTTATTTATTTTTAGCATCTCTATGGCGAAGTCAAACACCATGGTTGCATAAATTGCGCCCTTAACAGAGTGATATTATCTACAAAGAGCAGAAACAAAGTTTTCTTGACATTGCTTCTCATGGGGATAATAGGATAATAGCTGTTAGTAAGAAAACAATATCAAATTATTATGTGGTTTGGGGTTTGTTTTTTTTATTGGCGGACAGCACACGTGCTACCGTGGCAGCGTGAGGCCTGTAAGCCTTTGCGAAAACTTGGGTAGTTCCCACGGAATGGGTAAATGGTGTTTGAGAGAAAAGAGGTGAGGTAGGTAGACTTAACGTAAAAAAGTGGGTTTGAGAAACATTAAATACTTTGTACAAGATTTTATTCGCAGTGGATAGTTACGAGTTTCATCACGTATTGGCATTACAGACCCAAAATAATTTGGATCCTAATGAATTTTTGTAAGAAACTAGAAGTATTTCTGTGCTGTGGACACCTGCTTTATGCAGCTAATACCACCAGCAGAACAAAAGCAGGGGAAAATTGATGGGACAGGGCTGGATGGAGAGGAGAAAAGATACAATGTCCAGTAAGGCTTCAGTCTTGCTCAGGATTCTTTTTCTTCATTGGCTCGTGGATGAAAAAGTAAAAAGCCCTTTGCCAGTAACTAATGTTTGGTCTGTTCAGATTTTGGTGAAGAAGTGAATATCTGATCAGACAGATTACCTGCTGATTTTACAATGATGTTCTTTGGTTTTCCTGTTGATATTGAAACAAATTGGTTATTTGAAGGATGCCTTTTAGGAACTTAAGGCTCCTAACTAACTGAGAATTTAATTTAGTTCCCTTTACTAGGCACTTGCTGTTGGCTTGTTTATCACAGACAGGTTACAGTATACTTGTTTGTAATTGTGTTTTGAAATAGGGCTAAGTATCCTTAATCTGTATAGTCTGAAGTATCCTTAATCTGTATAGTCTGCTCATGGTTTTATCTAAGTAAATCGACTATCACAGTTACTAAAAATCAGCTACGTGCAGTTTTGTCTTTTGAGATAACAAAATGTCCTGAATTAAAGTTTAAAACAAACAAACAAACAAACAAAACACAACAACTTGATAGTATGAAATCATGAGGATGGAAAAAATATGCAAATGTAATAACTGCTTTTCAGTGTTCTGTTGGTCTTGGGTCTGGGAGAGGAGTAAATTTATGTAAAATTTTTCATCTTTATCGACACCCTACTTAAGGGAAAACTTTTGTTGTTAAGTTGTAATTAAGTTGGGGGATGGAAAAGTAACAAGGAAAATACTTTGGGTCATTATAAAGTGCAGGAGTAATAAATGTGGGTAAAATGCCTTGTAGGTGAGTTGTAGGGAAATCGCATCTGCCCATTGTATTTAAAATGTGTTGCGTTTTATTCCTGTTGTATCTTTGTACTGAGAAGCTAGTCCTTAAAAACTCGGTATCTCTGTTTTTCCTGCACTCAAAGAAAGAGGAAGGTTAATGGTTTCACTGTTTTAAACAATGAACCTAGGGTAAAACATTTAATTTCCTCTTCACGTCCATACAAATGGTAAGCAAATGCTGTGGGAGCTCTTCAGAGGCTTTACAGGTGCAGTTTTGTTTTGCAAGAAAGTTGAGCTCCTCCAGATCTTCTGCATTTTTATATAACCAGTAGTTGGTAGCATAGGTGTATAGCATTACCACCATGACGTGAAATATACCTTTTCTGTGATTCCACGTGGCACAGGTCATGATACTCTGCTCGTTGCAGCTGAGCATTGAAATTCATGGTCACAGAAGATGAAGTAGATGTAATGATGACAGTGGAGGCCTGGGGAGCAGAGGAGGATGATTTGTGAGGATGTTGAGCAAGACTAGGACCACCCATCTTGGTGCGGTGGGGAAATGGTGACAGCTGAGGAGGTGCAGGTACCAAGGTGAAGGTGACCTGCTCCAGTTGTGACTGGCACCAAAAGAGATGGTCGCATCTTTTTTTACGCGGGGCCTCTTCACCATCTGCTGGCTCAGGAAGAAGCAGTGTGCTCTGGCCAGGAGTTCCAGAGCGCTGGCACTCAGCACCTCTTGCTATGCTCTCCTCGCAGAAGGAGGTTCAGACCCTTCAGAGGCTCTTAGGAATGAGGATATCCAAATATCATGCTGTCCAAAGAAAGCCAACAGAGGGATCAGTGTAATATGTCCCATGTTTCATCTTCAGTTACTTCTAGAGCTGTGTAGAGCTGTGAATATATTTTAAACAGACATATGTGTTAAATTTTATTGTTCTTATTAAAGGTGGTAAAAAGATGGCTAAATACCATGATGGGAATATACTCTCTTAGTGGCCACCGTTTTGTGTAGTGAAATTAGGAGTTTGTAAATTCTGTAATACCTCAAAGGAGGGAAGTAATTTTAGGGATTTTTGGCTCATCGTGTGCGGTCAGGTCAGGTAAACCTGTGTCTTCGGTTAAATTCAATTCCCAGGGAAGAGGACAGGGCCATTGTTGAAATTATTAAATCCCGCTGTCTGTGTGAGGCCACAAAAATGCCTTTTCAAAATGATCCCTTTTATTTCCTCCTGCCTCCTTGTTTCTCCCTGTGAGAAACTGTCTGTTGCACTTTATCCAAACCACACTTGAAGGAAACAATAGTCCTATTGAATTATAAAGTAAGCACAAGGAACTCTGAAATTTTTAATCCAAGAGTAAAGTGTGCCCTTTCCCTGTGTAACACTTACTGTGCACTGAGTCAAAGTAAGAAGGTTTGTTTTGTACACAGGTTTTCTCTAGAGATGTGCAAGAAATATTATTTTATAAGTTTTATTTTAGAATTTTGGGCATAATTTGTAATAGCTGTTTTCCTGTCAGTTAGAATTTGCTGTGAAATCAGAAGAGCACTGGCTTATTCATAATCTGACTTTTCTGTGCTTTGAAGTTACAGCAGGTGATGCACTTTCTCGTTCTTGAATGAGCAGTACTGGATTGCTGGAGATTTATCTTTTGTAGTTTCTAATAAGGAATAAATCCCTATAAAAACAATTCTTAAAGAAAGGCAATAAAAAATAAGTTATACCTAAGACTATCTGAAATATTTAGGTATATCTCTGTAATGTAGTTCAGAAACTATTTTAATAATTCCTTCAATTGGGGATGATTGAGGTAGTGAGCAACTTGATTATTTTATTATTATTTATTTTGTACGAGATGCAGATAGAAATGTAGAACACATCAGCTGTGAGTATTGCTACTAGAAAGTCATGCTTTCAGTTATACTTGTACAAGCGGACATTTCTTATGTTAAGTACTTGAGTAGGAACAACTTTGAAAACTTCAGGTATTTTAAGAAATTAAATCGAGCAGATAAAATGTTTAGTTTGTAGTAACATTTAAATGGTTTAATTTTGAAACTTTCACTCTTCCAAGCCTTGTAGCATGAGTCTGAACATCAACAGGCAACCCATGCACTGCTAAGGATATGCTTTTCCTCCCTCCGTTTAAAAATTAATTAAAAGTCAGACAAGTGGCATCTCTCTGAAAAATGAGTTTTCATACACCCATTCAAACCTTGACAGTGAGTCAAATTAGTTCTGTAGTGTGTGTAATGGGAAGAAAGCTAGTGGGAGCAGAGGGGCTTACAGGCACTAGAATACCCTACTCTTTGGAACATGGTTTGAACACCAATCTTCTAAATTTTGCAGTTTGTGTGCTGTCACCCAGTAGCTGGGACATTCCTGGCCAAAATTTTGGTTCATCTCTCAAGTTTGTGGCCACTGTTTTTTGTTATTGTATTTAGTAACTGTAAACTGGTTCTGCTCATCTAAAAGCAACTCAACAACCACACTTAACTAGAATTTTCTGAAGGCAATTCTTGCAGTTTTAAAATTGTAATTCCTATATATATGGTATATACAGGGATAACTTACTGATTGTTTTCTCATGTGCAGTGTGCCTTTCGTAGAAATCAAATAGGCTACATGGGTTTTGGGTTTTTTTTGTTTCCCCTCTAGTTTTTCTTCTTCAGTGTTCAGTGTGAAACTTACAAAAGGTCCAAGCAGCCTTGTAGCTTTATCACAAAAAGTTTACTTTTCTGTGGCTAGTCCGTGACCGTTCCTTATTTCAAATTGTTGGCGAACTGTTAAAGACACTGCAGAAACAGTAGCTGCTGACCACTGTGATCAGTTAGGTGCTTGTAACTTAGTTTCTCTGGGGAATGTTTTTGCTGCACTACTTGTGTAAATTTTGACAATAGGAGGAATAATAGCTAGATTGATCTGACATAAAGGCTGTATTCTACACAAGATCAATATGAACTTAATTTTAATGACGTGGTAAAAAAAAAAGTTGTGCTCTCTCTTGGTTTTGAGTGTCTTAAAAAGACTAACTTGTGGTACTGTTTGTATTGATAATAACAAATTGTAAAATAGAGATACCAGCTTAATTAAGAGAAAGTGAAGATACTTGCTTACAGTCAGAGTCAAGCCTCCATCTTTGCTTTCAGGCAGAGGTTTTGCACAGCTCTGCATCAGCCTTCTGTCAGGCTGTGTGTATACTTCTTCCTCCTTCTCCCCCGTGCAGAGTGGCAGTCTTACTCGCTCTTCCCTTTCTTGGGCTTCCTCAAATGACTGTGTTCTGCTCTGCCTGGAAGGACGCTTCTACCTGTTAAATACCTTCTCTGAAAGCTCTTCTGACAAACCCTCTATAGCCTATTCTGCAAAGGCTCCTTGATGTTTTGTTTGCTCCATAGCAAAGGACTCCTGGCAGGTCTGTCCTGTTTGATCACAGGAACCTCAACTGAGGAGCTACTGAGGATGATTTCTGTCAATCCTGAACACATCATGACTCTAAAGAACAGACTTTCTTCAACGTGACAAGACTTCTTCCGTACGTTGCATCGTGTAAGTGTTCCAAGCACGAGGGATGCCACCAATTGATACTCCGTGGCTCACACCTGTGCTGGTATCTCGTCGTGCCCTCCAAACTCTGGACATCCATCTTGTTCTTGAGATATTATCTCAAAGGTATATCTCAAATGTCTCTCTTGTTTAATTCTGTCCCACAGCAATTCTCTGCAACTGTTGATTTCTCCAAACTGTTGTATAATCCTGGTCAGTCAGATGACCCACAGTATGCCTGCCTTTTCATGAGCTGTCTTGAAGATATTTTCAGGAAGTTGTGCAACTGTATTGTTGTTGTACCAAAGAAAATAGCATTTGCCATTTGGAAACCCAAATTGCTCTTTCATGCTTAAAAAAATAACAACAAACAAAAAGAAAAAAATAAAAAACACCACACATTCAATAACCACATCAAACTGTCTATAGAATACTCTTATAAACATTTTCTAAAAACTGTGACCATCACTGGAAATAGTGACTTGCAAGATTCAGTATATTGGCAATACCTGCAAATTAACACAGCTACTCAAAAACCTAGCATCTTTCCAAAATGCACCAGGAATGCAGTATACAGTTGTGCTGTCAGACATGCATGATATTTTTTTCTGAGCACAATATTACAATTGTTCTTAGTGATGTAAGGAGGACAATTCTAAAAGGTTCTTCTTGCATAATAATAGGTGCAGTCCAGATATCATATGTGAATTTAATTTAACATGGAAAGAAAACCACACCAGTCAGACCTAACCTAGAACTATACAGAAGATCCTTAAGTGCTTACAGTGTACTCTGGAAGAAGATGCTATCTTGAAATAAATATTTGCAGAACTGACTCTTCGCAGGGTTGGTAACAGTCCTTCAGCCAGTCCAAAGCAAATTCCTTGGGCCAGGATTCACCAAATGGAAATGGACTTTCCCTAACCAACAAATACAAAATTTATAAGTGCATCTTCCTACCATAAAAGAACAAGTGAAGAGCCCGATCCCTGTGCGTCACATCATAGAATACAGTAGACTTTATTCGTCACTCCAAATGCCCTTCTGGAAATTCAGTGTTAAGCTAAAAAAAGTCACAGCGTATTAGAATAAAACTGCACAGATAACTGGTAAAGGACAGACATTCTCTGTTACTGGTAGAAGGGTACTTCTCACAAATCCAAAGCTGGCTTTCTGAGCTGCCAGCACTGATCTTCACATGAAACAAGTAAAATACTTAAAAGATTCTGGGAGGTAACATTCATAACCATACTCAGTAGTAAAAACTAGGTACTGTAACCTGTTGCTGTGTTACCGTGCACTGCCAAACGTTATCATTACCTCATTTTTGTGTCCTTCATCCCTGATTGGCTTGAACAATCTTAATTCATCTGAGGTGAAATCTTTATGTATTTGTGTTTAAAATAGCTCTTCCCCCAACAGGCTTGCAAGCATTTTTTTTTGCTTTGCACTTTTCCACATACTGTACTGGGTGAGAAGGGTGCTCTGGTAAGAACCAGCAAAATTAAAAACTTTCGCTCTCTTGGTGTTCTTCTTGCATGCAGAAGATTGGTTTATGACGCTTGGGGGTCACTTAGTCCTTGTTCGGAAGAGAGGTTTCTGATAACTCTGCCTAGTTACTGCTCGTAAACATCCTAGTTTATCAGTTGGTGACCAATTCCTTGCCACCAAATACATTTACTATGAAATGAAATTGCAGATCTGCTGTCAAGAAGCAAGACCACGTTACCCTTAACAGAGAGCGTGTTGATGGCAATAGCGATACAGGCGTCACTTTGTGCAGTGATATGGATTTCTGTCTGCGCAGCTATCTGGATTTCTGTGCAAGTTGACAAGCAAAATGTTTGCTTAACATTTCCAAGAGGACTGCTCAGCTGCTGCTGGAGCCAGCTTGCCTTGTCTTTGCTGCTGTTGCCACTTTGATGGAGCCCAGGTTTTATAAAAGTTCCATTGATCTGTCTCACATTTTCTTTCTTTATTTTCATCTCAGAGCCTACAAAACAGATTTAATCTAAAAAATAAAGCTTCCAAAATGCACTCTTTTGTTTGACATAATTTTCTGGGTAGCAGAGTAAGCTACATGAAACTAATACTATAAAGTTTACTCTGACCTTATTTTCTGTCAGTAGCAATCTTCAGCGTCACCGAAGTGTCTTCATATCTGGTTGCTGAACACCTCGTACTCCTCCCTGTAGCCAGTTATCACAATGACAACTCTTCTTTGAATGGGGAGATAGAATGAGTGTTTGCTGATTCCTGTTTCTTCAATTAGTCAACAGTTTAAAACAAAACAAAAAAAAAAGAGCAACAGCCTGGCATCTGTGCTATTTTCTAGTTCTTCTACTGGTATAATCAAAGTGAGAGTTTCAATTAGGCAACCTTATTTTACATATGATTTGTGATTAAATCAGTATAGGCAGGTACGTTGCTTAAGGGGAAAATTAAAAGTGACATCTGGATTATATAAGCTTTCATCTTCAGGACCGCATTGTTCCAATATATTATTGAAACTTTGTCTAATGTTTAAGTAGTTTAGTAGTCTCGCGTTTGCTTTATGTACTAGCATTTGCTTTTAGTTCAGTTAAGGCTGTTGAAAGTAATTACAGTGAAACCTGCGCTAGTTTGAATGAAGAAGAGCTGAAGGCAAATCCGAGCCAGGGAGGCTGTGCCTCTAGACAGAGACATACAGGATTTTTAGCTGTACAGTTGCCTGCCTTCAGTGGATATTTATATATGCAGTTGTCCAGTTCCATCCGTAAGTGAGAAATTGTCTGGAGTAGTGGAGACTGAGCTGCTGTGCAGCACTGTGCTTATAAGCAATGCTTTTGACCATCCCCAGCTGCCTTATTAGACCAGCTTTTCCTGACAGAACATGACCTGGCTTTTGTTGGATTTTTCCCGCTGCTACACAGCTTGACTACACCAGCGCAGCCAGCCTGTTAATAAGGTCACTCATTCTTAGGAAGTTTTAGCTAGTAAATAATATGCTTATGAGATACGTTTATGGCATGGATCACCTAAGTTTGCAGCAGTAGTTTCCCTTTCTGCTCTGGCTTCTTACAGTTTCTATAGCTTCAAGGTAAAGATCTGAGTCCTTTATCTTTAATACGCTTGCTGGCCTGAGCGTAACGCAATGGAAAGATCACAAACACATCTTGAAGAAGAAGCGCAGGCAGCAGGTTGGACACAAAGAGCAAGGATAAAGCTTGTTTGGGCAGTGTGTGGAGCTCTCCCAGGACTGCTCTGGGGCACTGCAGTGAAGGTGCAGCGAAGCGTTTGCTTCAGGTGGTGGCAGGCATGCATTTTTTTTGTACTCGAATTCTTCAGCATAAATGCACAGCTGTATTTATGCTCCAAGTACAATCTGAAACAAAGCTTTCCATGTGTGTGTGGAGGTGGTAAGAAGCATCAAACCATCTGTGACAGATGTTAGAAATATTGCGTACAGCAGTGTGCTGCCGGGAGGCTCTCTGCTGTCTTCATCATAGAAGCGATACAAGAAGCTCAGTAGAATGTAAGTAAGGAAATGTCAGGATTTTTAGTGCAATGTCTTTTTGCCTTTAAAGGCATTATCTGCTGGTAGTTTTGTAGCAATCCTATGAATGGTTCCTTTAAGTGTGGGACTGGCTGTTGAAAAAATTATGCTGTATAAGTGGTATTGTTTGTTGTGGTTCAGTGGTTTTCATATCAAGTTTGTTCAGTTTTCAATTAAGAGGGTTTTTTTCTAGGGTTTTCTCAGCCTTCCAAATTTGGCTTGCCTTTTCAGAATTGAGCTCTATTCTTGGCTCAAGAAATTTCTTTGCAGATTAAAGTTCAAAAGGCTGTCTAGGTCCAGTGCGATTTTTTTCATACTCTGTGACATGGCTTCAAACAGTTACACAGGTTGTTCTATGGGTGATCTTGCAACTGGAATTCAAGAGCTCTGCTCATCAGCAAACATACTTCTATTCCAACTTACACTGTTTTTCTTTTATACCAGCAATAGTAAAGAGTAAAACAATACAAACATATGTAAATTTTGCCAGTCAAGAGTAAATCAAATGGGGTTTTTTGTTTGGTTGGGGTTTTTTTTCAAAATAAAATTGCGTGTTTTAGGCAGTTCTCAGATCAGATCTTCAGTCCATTGCTATCTCAGAAACAGACAGTTGGAAGCTTTATTATGGTAGCAAGCATGAATAATGGAAAACAAACCAAGCAGGAGTGAAGGACTGTGTGAGAGAGATGGAAGACTTGCTGTCTGTGAATGCTCTCTAAGGATGCCATCTGTGAAGAGTTAACTTCGTCAGGTGGTCGTGGGGAAGGTTAGACAAGAAAAGCAATTCCAGGACTGTGATTGTATACAGAGACTCTCAGGATCTTAAAACGTGCCTTACCTAAGTTAATTTATGCAGTGACTTAAAATGTCCCATTCAGAACTGGGCCTAAAAGAATGCTGATTATTTAATGCTGACGCTTGCAAGCTTAATAGAAATTTCAAGTCAAAAATTATTTCATACGTACTATTAATGATCTTGCAAATTCAGAATATTTTTAATTTTCCTTGTTGATTTGCAGCTGCTGTTGGCTTTCTGACAGTTTCCAGTATCATTACCATGTCAGCCCCTTTCTTTCTGGGTAAAGTTATTGACGTTATTTATACAAATCCCAGTGAAGACTTCACTACCAGCCTGACCAGCCTGTGTGCCTTGCTGAGTGGAATCTTTTTATGTGGTGCTGCTGCTAATGCTACTCGTGTCTACCTCATGCAGACTGCAGGTAAAAACAGAAGCAAAAAGCGCTACTGAGAGTCATCTTTTTTCACAGAGCCAGGATACCTAATGATCTGAAATACATTTTTAGCACCGGCTGAGAGATCCTCTTGGGATCAGTAGCTTTTTTTTACCAGATCAAAGGTAAACTAATAGTGCAAAGATAAGTATGCTGTAATAATTGTTCATGTTTATTTACTGTTATGTGACATCTTAAAGGGCACTACCTTTTGGTATATTAAAACTCTGTAATGTGACTTGTTCGGTGCTGCGTAATCCTGTGATTTTTAAATTGTCGGTGTCTGTGTAGTCTTGTGTGCCATGCTTGACTGACTTCTGTTTCTGACAGGACAAAGAATTGTGAAACGTTTGAGAACAACCATGTTCTCCTCTATTCTGAAGCAAGAAACTGCTTTCTTTGACAAGACCAGAACAGGAGAGCTGATAAACCGCTTATCTTCAGATACAGCCCTCTTGGGCCGTTCAGTGACTGAAAACCTTTCAGATGGGCTCAGGGCAGGAGCACAGGCATCTGTGGGCGTTGGAATGATGGTACGGTGGTCTCTTCCCTGCTTGTCCCTTTTTGTAGTTTCAAGTTTGTTTCAGTTCTGTTAGGTAATGTGTGAATGTGATTCTGTCCGGAAACTGTTGTGTGTTCTTGGATACAAGTGTATTTCACTAGGTATCCTTGTATTACATTGCAGTAGATGATTTGCCTGTAGCCCCTTGGTGTTTACTCAGAAGCCAAATTACGGAGAACCAAGGGTTTAAAATGAACTGCTGTTGCTGCCTGACTTTATCAAGCAAAGTATATTAGGCAAATAGCTTAGCTCTATTCTTACTGAAGATATTAAAATCAGTGATAATGTTCCCATGGATGTAGGTAAAATAGGGTGTGAAGGGCCTGATGTAAAAGTCACTGAAGTTACTTAATTCTGGTTAAGGCCTAGGTGAGCAAAGGCAGCACTGAGTATCAAATTACTGCTAAGGATTTTTTTCAACAAGTGTTAGTGTTTCTGCTTTAGTCTGTCAGTAAAGAATATATGTAGGTAGGAAGCGTGTTAATGAAGGCTTCAGTGCAGTGCATCAGTTAATATTCCGTGGTGGTCAGTTGTTTTATATAAAAATCTGACTTCCCTTGATGTTTTTTGTGGCATTAATTTTTGTATGCTTATCTGAAAAAAGATTTTTTCAATATAGAAAGCAAGATGAAATGAAAATACATTAGATCTAATTTCAATAAATCTTATGAGAATAACTTATTTAGAAGCTTTGATGATGATTGTTACGACTGATAAGGTAAAACAGTAAATTAAATCCATTATTGCAGGTTATGAGCATTTGTGGGTGCTAGGGAGCACTGGTAACTACATCTGTTCCTTGGTTGCCCAGAAGTAGCGTACAGTATTTCTCTACTCAAACTGTCTATGTTACACCATCTATTTAAAAGTTGTGAAAGCGCTTTAGAAACTATATAATAGCTTATGTCTTTCAGCATCCCCAAGAGATTTCCTGGTAGGCCTGTTTACTGGCAGGTTAAGATGCTAGGCTAAGACCACACAGCAAACCAGTGTGAAAGCTAGAAATGAAATCCAGACCCCTTTGCTTATAATCCTTTGTTCTAACCATGGGATACATTCCCCAAATGCTGTGGAGGAATGGATATTTTGCCTGGAAGTAATAAAACATGATAAATGAAAGCATGGCAGCACTAAATTACAATCCTACTAGTTTTAGAAAACTCCAGCGAGGGAAGTTACACTTCAGTACTCCAGTGGGTTATTTTTAATCTGAACGCTAACCCCTCACACATACCTTTTTCTTCTAGTTTTTTGTGTCTCCTAGTCTTGCTGCATTTGTTCTGAGCGTTGTGCCACCTTTGGCTGTTCTGGCTGTGATTTATGGAAGATACTTGCGAAAACTTACTAAACTGACCCAAGATTCTCTTGCAGAAGCAACACAGGTAATCTTTTAACAGACACTTTCTAGTTAACTTCAAAGTTGCTTTAGTGTATTTAGGTTAATATCTCTGAAGTACAGATCTTCTGAAGATAATCAGACTGTTCATTGCCTGAAGCCATGCTGAGCCTGTAGTTTTGCACCTGAACAGTATGAAAGGTAAACTTCAGTAACACTCATAGATCTCAAAAACAACCATGGTTTGTAAAGAGCAGTCCATAACAATAAAATGTGGAGGTACCAGGCCTTGACAATTTGGAAATGTAGTAAAGCGTAAGGAGGTTAGGCTTTAGCTGTGTGAGAGCGTAAAAAAAATGAGCCTATGAAATTCTGTGTAACGTGGTACCTAGGTGTGAAAAACACTTTTCTTGGGCAATGGTTATGAGTCTGAAGCCATCAGAAACATCCTAGATGGATCCATCTTTTAAGAAAACTTTGCTAGCAAGTCCTTCTCTGGAATGAATTCTTGACGTTTGACCTTATTGTCAGCTCTTTAGTATTTATGAGGCTTGACATTTTTTAAACTTTTCTGGGCATCTCAGCACATACCCAGGTACTTGGGAGGAAAGTAGAGGAAGTTTTTGTTCTAAAGAGGCTGTTGTAGAGGGGTGTTCATTCTGTTTGCTGACTGCACTGAAATATTGCAAAGCACTGTCAGAGAAATAGTAGTAATAGTGATCTTTTTCTCACAGGCTGAGGGTGGGGAAACATCATTAAAATGCATAAAAATATAATTAGGAAAGACCCAGTTAAAGTAGCCACAGTTGCCAGCTGTTTTAAACTTGAGATATCCTTTGTAGGACTTCTGCAAATTGGCTGTGCAGAAGGAAGATTAGCCCTCTTCTGTTTATCTTCCTCAGTGTTGAAGGGAAGTTCATGCCTTTGTAAACCAGGTGTGGGACTTCACATGAAAAAGCAATTTTAGTGTTCCATTCAAATTTTCAGGTTGAATGGGTGATGAAAGGAGGAGAATTACATTTTTATATCATACCTTTACTCACAAAAGGGGGCCTTGTTTTTTGTAAGACCATCACAGTGTTTACTTAGTCTAATTGGTTGCAGTTGAGGTAATTTGGGAATTAATACTTTGCTGTTTAGAATTTAAAATAAAATACTGAGTTGAAATGGGACATTAGTAGTTGAGCTAAATTAATTCCCAGTGTTGCTTTGATCAAATGAGTGGAATTGTTTCAGCAAATAACTGCAGGCGTTCTTGCATGATTTAGTGTAGAATAGAATATTCTTTATTTTTCCCCTTTCCACGTTGTTATTGCAAGTTATTGTGAATAGAAATTTTCTTAAGTGTGTTGTTCACATAAAATTAGGGGTTTTTTTAACCCCTAATTTTATTTTTTTTTTCTCTGCTAACCCTTAAGGCAATCTTGAAGTTCTTTTTAAACTGCCTGGGCATGCAGTTTACTTTTAACTTAATAGAATTAAAAAAAAAAAGAAAAAAAAAAGAGGGGGGTGGGGGGAGGAGGGCATGAGAAATTTTCCAGTGGTATCCAAAGAAATGTATTTGGAGATTAGTGTAGTGATACTGGTTTAACTTTCAAATGTTCTGTAATATGAACATTCCAAATTGTGTGTCTCTGTGTATTTGTTTTGTTCTTTGCTTTAATGTAGTTAGCTGAAGAGCGTATTGGAAACATAAGAACAGTTCGAGCTTTCGGGCAAGAAGTGGCTGAAATGGAGAAGTATACAAGTAAAGTTGATTATGTGCTACAGCTGGCTAAAAAAGAGGCACTAGCTCGGGCAGGCTTCTTTGGAGCAGTAAGTGTATTTTGATGACAGTAAACTGACCATGTTATGCCAAGTGTCAATTATTTTAAAACTCATGAGGATACTTATAAATCTGCAAATAAATGACATGAGTGTAAATTGAACCTATGTGAAACTGTGGGAAGACTGCACTGAAATCAGTCTAAATTGCTGTGAAGCTGCACCTCAAGATACAGTGGAATGATAAAGCCAGTTTAAATTTCTATTTCTGCCCCACACCTCATAGCTTGGTACTATTTTTCTGAGCCCATACCTCTTATTCACAGAACTAAACCAGTGGAAACCTTCCCCCACCCTTAGCATTTTACAGTATTGGCTTCCTGATGAGATAAGCGTCAATGCAAAGGAAGCAGGGGAGTGCGCAGGTGAGGGAGGGAGAGTGGGATTGTAGTTTTCCGTGACAGCTTGCAGTGAGTTTGCTTAATAGTATTCTAAAACTGCAACATAACTGCAGACTATCAACTCTTCTCCTTTAACGATGGCTGAGAATAATGTTTGGTGTTCCTTTCCATCTTGGGAAATTGGGTAAAAAAAACAAAAAAAAAACGAACAAACCCACCAAAAAACACCAAAAGAGTTGCTTGCTTTTTGAACACTTGTTGGATAGCACAGTGCAGTGCCACTGGATATCTGGCTGGCTGTTGGATTCATTTGCTTTAGAATTGGTTTTGTTCAAATTTAACTCAGTCCTCTAAAAATCTAGATACCCATAGTATGGGAATTCTTTTATTAGAAGGAAAACTCTGAAACACCATTTTAGAAGATGAAGTTTAAGATGCATGAGACAAAATTTGCTTTTACCTCTTTTTCTTTTTCCTTAGACTGGCCTTTCTGGAAACTTAATTGTCCTCTCAGTCTTATACAAAGGAGGATTACTAATGGGCAGTGCCTACATGACAGTTGGTGAACTCTCATCTTTCCTAATGTATGCTTTCTGGGTTGGAATAAGCATTGGAGGTATGAAATGAGAAATTTGGTTTTCTTCACTTCAAAGCTTTACAGTCAGTATGGGAGTGGGAGGGGAGAAGCTCTTAAAAGATCTGGCATTCTGAAAAAGTCTCTTCCAAATGATTTTCCCAAGAAATCATACTTTTTTTTTTAAGAGTTAATGAAAATAATTTATAACTTAACTTAATATAAGCCTTCCGTTTTCCCAAAGAAATACAAAGGTGTGTATGTGACAGATACATATTACTTTCATTTTCTTCGTGTCTAAATTAAGATACTTGTATATTGCGTAAAGAAATAATACCGGTATTATATTTTTTACAAAGTATGTGGGTCTGTGTTAAACATACTCTATTTAGAAAGGCATGTAGAATTTAGCTGTAATTCCGTATAGAGCATCTTGAGCTGGAAGAGTGAACAAAGTGCCAGCAGAACACAACACTCTGGTGCTAACCTTTTGTTCTTCCTTACTGACTGACGACTCCCTGAAGCTCAGACTCTGTAATCTACTGGCCCAGAAACAAACTGTTCATCTTTTTTGACAGCAGTCTTCACTACTACATACAGGCAAAAATGAAGATAAGGTACTTTGAAGTTTGACGACTGATTGGAAGGGTTCCTCTTTTTAAAATGAGCCTGTTTACTTCTGATAGACCAGCAGGGCAATGCAGCTCATCTGTACTCTTCTTTTCTAAGACTAAGCCTGATATCTTGGGAAGCACAAAGATGTACTTGAGGGTAGAATTCACAAAACCTGCTTCCTTGGATATCAAAATTCCAGTGGCACCCATTCCAATTACCAAAACCCTTTCTTCTCTGCTTAAATCATTCAGGCTTGGTCAACAGAGAGATACCTGGCACTTTGAAAACATGGGACAAATTAATATTAAATAAATGAAAAATAAGGTTAGAAACAGTGATAAAATGTCATTGAATTAACTTCTATTTGTGATAAAAACATCTCCTAAAATTCTGCTTAAGATTATTGAAGAATATAGTTCTGCACAGAGCTCATTCTTATGGGGACTCTGAAGTAAAGGTGTCTTGCCACAAGAGGCCTGCCTTCCTTGATGCCTACAAAGCATATAAATCTTCAAAGTGCTAAGTCTGCTTGGTATATGTCGTCATCGATACATATAGGAGCTCATGCAATGAACTGTGAAGTTCACTGCATAATTTGGGACTTCGCCTCATTTTGTTGTAACAGTTTGCTGTGTTTTCGACCAAATACTGAAGATAGGTTATGAAAATTAAAAACATTTTCTAATTAGTATTTGCTCTTCATATTATCTAATGGGGTTTTTTATGAGCCGTTGTGAATTTGCAAACCTCAGTGTCTCAGTTTCACTCGGTGAGGCTCATGCCTTCTCCTCCCTGTGCCCTGCTCTGGGTTGTAGATGCTTTGGCTCTTTTTTCCAAGCAGACAATTTCTCACCATGGGTAGTGCCTTGTGTTGCAAGCTTTCAGGTAGTCCTCAGCAGCAGCATGATGAAATACCCTGTCTACACTTACAGACTCATGACCTTGTGCTGGACTTGATGCTCTGCAAGAATAAACCTATTTTAATATACCTTGGGTTTTCTCCCCTCCTGAAATCACTTTTAAAGCTATACGCATTTTAAGGCGGAGGTGGTTTATTCTGTATGTTTATTCTGTTGGAATTCAGAGATTTTGAAATTGGTTACTCTATTTTGAAAGACACACAAAAAATATGAAGCAATAAGACATTTTATTTATGGCTTACTCCATTTTTGGTTCTACGTTGGTTTCTATGTTTATTTTATCTAAAAAGCCCTTCAGCTATGCTAGCTCCAAGGTGATTCACATAGCTGCTAAGAGCTGGGACCCAGTACTATATGCAAACCTTGTCCTCAGCTTTTGCTTTCTCCAGCAATGTTTGAAGCACACTGACTTGGGAGACAGATTTCTTTACGTTGTCCATTACGTTGTCCGCATAGCTTCTGAAAAGTCAGTTCAGCCTTAGGTTTTGTGCCCTCCCTCCCCTGTGGCTGACTCAGCCAAGCTCTCCTATAGTAGTATAACGCTATCTGACAAAGAACAGCATTCAGAGTGCTCCGTTCTACTGAATGATTTTGAAAATATAGCTGGCTGTATGCAAGGCTCTTTTTCTAAAGTTGGATGCTGTTCTTCCTAACAGATGAATGAAAAAGAGTTGCTTTGCTTTTGAGTATATGCAAGCTTACGTGTATTAACTTTTTCTATTTTTTTTTCTTCAGAATGATTTGTTTTACAGATATAAATAGGAATGGTCAATAATGGTTATTGGTAGCTCTGAAGTGAGATGAGGTAGGGTTTAAATCAACGTGTCTGATAGTGTGTTGGAGTAAAAGATCCCCTACATATCTGATGCTTCAATGCCAGTAGTGAAAAGTATAATGCAAATTTAATGTCTTTTATGTCTTCCATTCCATATGGATGCGTAACACTGGTCTGCTTTTTGTTTAGGTCTAAGTTCCTTTTATTCCGAACTAATGAAAGGGCTAGGTGCCGGTGGACGTCTGTGGGAACTTATTGAAAGGAAGCCCCAACTTCCATTCAATGGTAGGTCCTTGGTTTGTTATTGCTCATAGGTTGATTTTCTCTTACTGGTCACCAGTACTTCAGAAAGAGATGTGTAGTACTTAAAGGTAGTACCACTCGCATTCTTATGAAAGAAACTGGATACAGTGGTAATTCTTCGACTTTTCCTAACTTTGAAACAGATGATGATGATTTCCTTTAATCAGAAGCTTTAGAAGTGGAAAATTTGGTGGTTTTTTTTCCTTTAATGAATTCAGAATATTTAATAATATTTAAACACAGTAAATAAGAATACCAGCAACACCTTATTTACAGCTTTATTGTTCGGAAGCTAGACAACACCCTCCACTATTGAGTATATTTTGTATAAATAGCATTTGCCTATCTCCATCAAAGTAGTTCAAGGAGCTGCTTGTAGAAGATACTTTCTGTGTGAATTGCTGTTTTATTTAACCAGCTGCATCCCACTAAGCGAAAGTCACACGTGAGTTTTTACCAGCTCTGTATGTTGTTAAGAAATGCAATATAGCAGAGTCTAGGTGAGCTGTCAACGCTGTAGTTTCCCTCTAAGTTTTGTATGGTTCTCTAATTTAGAAACTTTTTAACGGCTGCTGTAAGAGGAGGAGTGGGAAAAGAACATCCAACAGACCTAACAGATATTTCTGAGTGAGCTCTGGTGTTAGGGAATAGAGTTTTATCTTTTGAGTTGGCTGATACAGAGGGGTTCTTTGGAAATGCTGTGCTTCAAATTTCTGTTCTGCTTTTGTCTCCCTGCACTGCAATTCCTCAAGTTCTTAATCTGATGGACACCAGGTCACAGTCTGCCTCATTTCTCTTCACAGCTACAAGCCTGTCTGTAGGATGCTTTTCAGTGTGCTTAGACTTTATATAGACAGTGAAAAGTAACAATGTTGTCTCCAGTGGATGGAGGCAGACTTAAAATAGCAGCCATTTGTCCAAAATGGTGGCCACCAACTGGCTGAGGAAGGGATAGCCATACACTCTCGTCTTTAGCAATGAAACTGCCTTAAGCTTCCTGCCATGACTGACTATCCAGTGCCACACTGCAGTTTGCTGTGCCCTTCATAGACCTAGTGCAACTGTTGATTTCATCATCATTTGGATGTTGATTTTTTTTTTTATTCTTATTTTTTAATCTGTATTATTTCAGTGGTCTTCATCTTTACGGTGGCCCCAGTGCAGAGTAAGCAGTAGTACTGGGGCAGAGTTGTCTTTCCCATGGAAGGTATTGAATTGTTCAATTACACCAATAGTGATATCCAGAAAACAATCTTTATTTTAGAGACCAAACATAAATCAGTCAAAGTTTCAAACATCCATGTAGCATAAGCGTACAGAAAGCTTCTTTTAAGTTTCCTGTCAGCATAAACTAAATACATAGGAAAGGATATAAAACTTTGTCTCAGAAACCAACTATAGTTGATTTCTGGCTCATCAGACAATAAAACCAAGAGACTGTTTCTCTAATGTCCAAATCACCTGAAACATCTACTCTTGGCTACTTAGGTTTTATATTCATGGAACTCCAGCTGTTGTTGGCAACAACAAATATCTCGGGAACAAATTATAATGTATTTTTTTCCTGTATCTAGAATCCAAACAAGAAATTAGCACAATTCCGTATATACCTTTTAGATATTTTTACAGTAATATATAGAGGAAGGACTTGCGGTACCAGACTTCCTGTATTGCAGTAGATTTCAGTGTTTCAGGCCATGGAATAGACTGTGCAATAACTCCAACTGAGAATAAAAATAAGTGATTACTTGTCATTTTGACAATAGTAAGGATTACGCTGCTAGCACAGGATTTAGCAAATACATTTCTTTTCCCAAAGGGAGGCTTAGAGACCATTTACCTAACAAACAAATTACAATGTGTATGTCCATGGATTAAAGTAAAGGAAGGAGTCTGAAATTGTACGCTCTTGCCTTTGCCATTTCTGTGCTGCTACCATTAAACTGAAAGCCTGGAGAAGAGGAGGGAATCTGGGAGAAAGAAAAGCAAAATAAATTATTTGCTCTAGCAACAGCAGGACTAGTGAAATCTTGATTGCTACTGATGGGTGCCTGTGTTTCCTGTCCACAGTTACTGTTTAACCAAGCATGGGCCTGTGCTGCCATGTGTTGTGGCTAGTTGGGGGTTACTCGTGTGCTGCATCTGAAAAGAATTAAGGGTTTTGAGTTGCATGGCTTTAGATGAACAAGCAGTACTCAGGTGTTGCTCTGGGGCTGCCAGTTTTCACAAAACTGGTAGGAACTTCGTCAGTGAGACGCTGCCCTTCGGGAATGCAGCACCACTGTCCAGTGAGTTTGCTTTGTATGGATGTCTGTGGCTGGGATTTAACAGGGCTTGAAGAAATGGGGTTTTTTTGTCTTACTTGTTTATAAGCTTTTTATAGTACTGTTAGTCTTTTAAGATAATTGCTGCGCTTCAGAAGGAAGCTGGTTTTATTTAACTTTGGCAATCGTTCATTCATGGTGGTTTGTTATAGTATTTCACAAACGGAAATTTTAGTTTCAGTGAACTGTTGCCTAAGAATGATGCCTCTGATTTGAATACACTGTTGTCCTGAATTTATTAAATATACTTTCCACTTAAAAAAAAAATCTAAAAAATGGCCATTGATACAGCAAACATAGCAGCAGCTTTATTCCAGTGACAGCCTTTGCTTAAAAGCTGCACAGTTAATAGGTAGTGGAGAGGGGACTGCTCTCGTCCAAAGTGGGAGGTGTTTCATGTGACTTTTGTGGTTTGGTGAAAGGGCAGCAAGTGATTTGCAATGTTTATCTTTTTGCATCTGTTCTACAGCAATGGGACTTTGGCCTTCAACAGTGCCATTTTATTTCACTGCTCCTAATTAACAAAACTTAAGTTGTTTACAATATGTTCAAAAAATCAGATAATTATACTAGAAGTGAATATTTTAGGTGTTAGCAAGATGCGAATTCTCCCTCTTGCTGTAGGTAGCCTGCAGGTTCACTGCTGGTGAGCAACTTGAAATTGCATTCAGGAACGAGTGGCGTACCACACTGATTCAGTCATGGCTGAAATATAACGCCTGTGGTCCTGAATTGTGGCTTGCAGCTATCCCTAGATTTAACATGGAGATAGGTATTCATGTTGGGTGTCTGTAAATCAAGTTCTAGGAGATCTGAGATGGTTTATTTTTTTTCTGTATTTTAATCTTTGTCATACAGAGGGAATCACATTAGGCAAAGACACATTCAGAGGTGCTTTGGAATTCAAGGACGTTGAGTTTGCATATCCAACACGTCCAGAAACATCCATTTTCAAAGATTTTAGCCTTTCCATTCCAGCTGGCTCTGTTATGGCTCTGGTTGGCCCAAGTGGCACAGGGAAATCGACTATTGTGTCCCTTCTGCTGAGGCTGTATGATCCTATCTCAGGTATGTTTTGTGCGTTGCGCTCATTCGTTACAACTAATGCTTTGCATCTCAGATACACCTTATAAACAGTCGGGGTTCCTGTGCTCGAGGTCCTAACATGATTGATTGCTCCACTGATGCACCATGCATCCCTCTGGGGTGTTTGGTTACCTTGCAGTGGAGCCGGCATAGCTTTGCATTTCTGATCCACCAGTATGTGATTCCTCAGGGGTCATTGTTCTCAACTGTTCTTTCTGCCTCTTTTCAGTACTCGTCAAACACACTTGACTTTACCATTTCTTAATTTAAGGTACTATCACTGTTGATGGCTTTGACATCCGTCAGTTAAATCCACTGTGGTTCAGGACAAAGATTGGAACAGTGAGTCAGGTAAGGAAGAAAAAAAATTTCTAAGTGGATGAAATTACTTTGTGTCATCAACAAGCCGGGCCTCGCTTTTGGTCTTTTTAACTGTAACTGCTGTTCTGCTCTATTGTAAAAATAAGTATTCAGAGCTAGTCCGATTATTCTGTAGTCTGTTTTTACATAATCATAGAGATTCGAAGTGTTAGCTTGAAAGAAAAGTGTGCATAGGGAGACTGGAAAGTACATTGTTGCAAATTGTATAGGTATGACCATCTTGATGTTTGCTATGATTTGTTGAAGAAAGTAACACAAAGCTTAAAGTTTAATCACGTTTTGTATTAAGGGAAGTTGCGCAATCATATTTTACACAGCCATTTGAAAACTGACCGGCTGTGCTCTGTTTTGTTTCCAGGCAAACACAATTCCATTAGGAAAGCATAAAAATACTGCACAGTTGGTGATTACTTTTGTAGCCCCCTATCCTTAGCAACCCCTAGACTCTGCAAGTACAAAGAGATGTTCAATGGTCTCTTTATTTAAAAGTAAACTGTTTGACCAATTAAACCATGTATGTTCCTTCCCTCATCTCCCCAGATGCTTCACAGTGCAATTAACTGTTAGGTTGATATTCTGATTAAAAACATAAGGATAACTGGGTATATGTTGCATTTCAAAACACCTGCTTTATGTAATAATGGCACCAAAAGCTTTTGTGCAAAAATTAACGTTCCTGTGGGCACATTAGCATTTTTCTTCTTGAATGTATGTATTCTACTTGAGTTACCAGTAGGGGGATTCATACTGGTATCCATACTATAGCATGCCTCTTCTTTATTTTATAAACAGAGCAGAATTACTTTGTTTCAGACATTTTCCCATTGTACATCATTTGTCTTATCTGCCAGTCCTCTTCTCTATTTTAAGCTTTAATGTAAATTAAATGCACAAAATGCCATGAAATCTGTCTGGACATCATCATTGTTGCAAATGATGATACGTAGTAAAGTGCGAAGGGGAAGTTTTCTGATGTTTCGATGAATAGCTCTTTCTGAACTCTTTCTCGGGTATTAGGAGTTGAGGGTTATGTCATGTTTTCTCAGTTGAAAAAGCGACTTATTTTTTAATTGGTTTTGACTGCCCATTTTGGTGTTGAGAGGTTTTTTTATTTGTTTGGGTTTAATTCAATTAACTCTAGCTTACATGTTCTTTTATATGGATATAAAAGAAATTAATGCTGGGTCTTGTTAGTGGCATTTATGTTATTTGAGGTATAGGTAATACATGCATGTAATTACAGAGCTACCATATTAGTTATGTTTTTGAATTTATCAGGAACCAATTCTATTCTCCTGTTCTATCGCTGAAAATATTGCCTATGGTGCAGAGGATCCTTCTACTGTGACTGCAGAGGAGATTCAGAAAGTTGCCGAAATAGCTAATGCTGCTAGCTTTATCAGAGATTTTCCAAAAGGGTTTGACACTGTAGTTGGAGAAAAAGGCTTTCTGCTTTCAGGTACATCTTTATATTTTTTATTTTAAAAATCTTGATAATGTAGAGTGAAGTAAAAATTCTATTATTTTTTGTTACCAGTTTTTTCTCCAAGGTGTAGCCTGCCATAAGTATTAAAAAAATCCTTCCTTCATCTCCATCCCCACCCCCCCCAAAGTACGTGTGCCTAATTCTGCTCAGCCCAGGCATTCAGTTAAAATTACTTCACATCTATTTTCCTATTTCAATTTACTGAGCTGTTCCCCCCCAGGTGGACAGAAGCAACGAATTGCGATTGCTCGAGCTCTGCTCAAGGTAAGCCAGCACCCAAATAGCTATGTAATTACTTTGTGGGGAGGCAGGAAGGGTTAAAAAGGAGCAGGTCTTTCAGTGGGAGAGGTGGGAAAATATTTTTTAAAAGAAAATTGTATTTTTTACATTAATGGGGAAGTTTGAAAGGGCTGAGTAGTTTAACTAAAGCCTTATTATATTTACTTATGTAAGGGTTACTTCCTATCTTTCGGTCATGTTTTTCAATAGTTCTTGCCAAGACTGATGGTAAATCATTATATAATGGTTCACTTTCATAAGACCAGGTCAAGGATGAAGGAAGACTTGAAGAATGTGGTGCTATTAAAACTCATATATGACACTTCTGTCTCTGCATTCAGATCTCCGTCACTCATGGGTTGATTTTTCTGGGTTGCCGCTTACCAGCACTATAGATGGCCTGTCTTGGCTTCAAGGGGAGCTGGTCTGGATTTGGCACAAGATACTATTTCAAGCACAATGTTGTGTCTTTTTTTTTTTTCTTCTTTCAGGGTTGTCATGGGTCTAGCTTTAGACCAGGCTCTATGCTGTGCAAATTTGAGGAGGCTTCCAAGGATCAGAAGGATGAGGGCTTTGGTTCGGGGACAGCCACAGTGCCTCACAGGGAGGCAGTTTGGGGCTGATACTCAGCTGGAAGTTTTGAGCTTTACTGAACCTAGCTTACATTCACGTTAAGCCATATGGGTGTCTGTAGCATCCTAGCATGCCCAGTTCAGCTAGACTACTGGGAATTTTTCATTATATCAGTTCTCTTTTACCACAAATGGCGAAAGCTGATTGCATTTCATGTCAAGTGCAGTTGAAAAAAAAAAAAAAAAGTTTAAAAAATAAATGAGTAGTTGATATATATGTGATTGGGGTTGCAGTGGAGTCCCTTCTCTTCCAGATAAAGTCTGAAGCTTTTAAGTTTGGATTATGTACTGTAATTGAGAAGAGGCTTCTTAGGGATTTGAGTGGTGGTGATCTTTTTTTTAAATTATTTTTTTATGTAATTGGGAAGAGTTCTTAAGTACTGTGTATTTCATCTGTGGATGAAATACTGCTTGTTTGGTAGGTTTTTGTATTTTTTTGTTACTAGACAGTTACGTATAGCAGACTGACAGCGAGCAGAGGGTAGCTCAGCCTCTGTGAAAGATCCACGTAAGAGCAGTAAATAGAAAATGGAACTTTTGACCACAGTGCTGCCAAGCATGCATTAAAAATCATCTCCCACCTTTAGTTTGTATCTTTCAAATATTGATCTGGTAATAGTGTTCTTTTATTTTAGTTTGCAAAATTTGAAGGTGGAAGAGTGTTGTTTCTGTTCTGCCCTCTTAATATTTAGACTTTTTAAATGCTTTGAATGACACTCAGTTCATTTGATGAAATAAGTACACTTACTTGGAGTTTTAAGCTGTATGAATCCTGTTCTCTATTGATATAAATATTCAGATCTTGTCTAATTATTATTATAACCAATTTTACTTTTTTCTTCAGAATCCTAAAATTCTTCTGCTAGATGAAGCAACAAGGTAAGAAAGAAAATAAACAGAAACTTAGAAACCATCTATCTGTAAAACTCAGATATGTGAAATGTTGTCTCTTCTTTCTTTCTCTGCATGCCCTTGCACAAATTATCTAGCCCCTTTATTTTTCTCTACCCATGAAAACAATGTGCTTTTTAGAATGTGTGAATTGGTTAGGAGACCTGTGATAAAAGCTGTTTATGCAAAGTAGAAAGGATAACTGGTACAGTATGTTTAATTTTTCATTGAACTAAATTTGTAATATGTAACTTGATTTTGAAACAGCTACTTAAAGCTTTTTTGTATCTTTAGTTTAAATGAAGATCTTAGAGAGAGATGATTATACTGCAGTATAACTTAATTTTTTTCACTGAATTAATTTAGTGTTATTTCTCCATGCATATTTTTTTTGCATATGAGAATATGTAATGCCTATAACTTGGATGTGTGCACTAAGCACATTCACGAAAACTTTCTTGCAATTCCATTGGTTCATCTTCACCAACAACAGCGAGCGTCTAAAATTTTAGCAAAATAAGCCCAGTGCATACAAAACTAACCTGTCTTAAAATAAAAAATATCCTCCTCTCTCCCCTCCCTGCTTCCCATTTCTTACTAGTGCTTTGGATGCTGAAAACGAGTATCTAGTGCAAGAAGCTCTGGACCGGCTGATGGAAGGGAGGACAGTCCTAATTATTGCTCATCGTCTGTCTACTATTCAAAATGCTGATTTTGTTGCAGTCCTTGGCCAGGGTAAAATTCTTGAATGTGGAAAACATGAGGAGCTACTTGCAAATCCAAATGGACTTTTCAGGAAACTAATGCAGAAACAAGCTTTTCTTCAGAATAGTGATACTTTTGCATTAGATTTACAATCCAGAGAAAAGGATGTATTAAAAGAAAATGTATGAGAGAATGTATGAATAAAGGAAGCTTAAAAACTACAAAGAATATAACTTATGTTTCAGTTATGTAAAGTAAATGTTATATTTTTCCAAAATGTACAAAATATTCTTTTGGAACTTAAATGTGTTTAAACTTTTTATTGAAAGCTTTTTAATAATAATTGCAACTTTTTAAAATGTCTATCACATTGAGATAATGGCAGCGTATAGATTTTTCTGCTTTGTGTTATGCTAATTGAGACCTTTGAGAATCTTGTTTGCTGTAATGCACTGTATGATGATGTGCTGCGTTCTTAAGTAAATTCAGTATTTTAAGGGTAATTAAATGACAATCTTACCATTTTCATATCATTGCCTCTTCCCTTTTCAAGGAACTTTTGCTTTCTGGGCTTGTCAGTAGTCTTAAAATGCTGGAATTCAAAAGTGCGTGATGCTAAGGTACTCTGAAAGTTCTGTCTCACTTCCACCGCACTGTCCTTTCAGTTGCCGTTTGTTCTGAAATGGGAAGGTTGATTATGATCCGCCATCTACAGTTACTGTAGAGAATTACATACGAGAACACACTTTGGGGAGTATGGAAGCATGAGTTGGAGGAAAGTTCTTTAAAAAGCAAACAAAAAAGCACCCGACAAAAAAAGCAACCAAACAAAAACCTAACTGACCTTACATAAAGACAAAGGAAGTGTATTAGTATATTAAGACAGCATAGGAATATCTAAAATGTGCATGCATTTTCTTCCCTTCTCTGTTTTCCCAGTTCTTTAGTTTCACTTTCCTTCTAAGATGACATCCAAAACAACACACTCTTACATGTGTAAGTTTTTGTCCTTTTTTAAGTTTGGGGTTTTTTTTTGTTATTAGAAATGCCAGGTTTTGCCTAACTACCTTATTAGGGACAACTAGTAAACTACCTTCTCAAGGACAATTAGTAAAATAATAATAGCATTACATTAATTTGAGTAATTGCAGGAGGGTACACTTGGCAATAAAGAGTAGGCTTCATGTTTCTAATTTAAGAATCTCTTCCAATAGAACCTCTTTATAGACTTTCTGAAGATGCAAAACTCCACAAGATGATTTTAAAAAGCTGGAAACTTTCCAGGTCACATTAAAACTCATCTAAGCTAGGAAAACTTGTTGCTGGAAAACTCTACTGGCAATAGGTGAGACTCCTAGTGCAGGGTAAGCTTAAAATGTTTATCTACTGTGCATTAATGGCACTTTGTGAACATAACGAAAACGCTAAAGAGATCCCTGTGCTAAGGAACGATCTGCTGATTATAGTTTTACTAGAAGAAGATATTGTATTAAAGATATGCCAAAAATACCACTGACCCAATGTTTAATTTCAGTGTTGGCTACCAATTATTCTCTTTGTAATGTATTTAGAGGGGTTTGATCTTTAATCTTTACTCATGTAATCTCTCCTTATGTGAGATGCAACAAGCCCCTTTATTCATGTGTTTACAAAGGTTACAGGAATTACTTGCAGCCAAACTGAATGAATGTTTTATGTCTTTTGCTCATTAGTTGTTCTGGCCGGTGTTGCAGTCTACCGAAACGTGTGAAAAGCCATAGAAGAGCTGTCCACAGAAAGGTGAATGTCTGTTGTAACAGGTACATTGGATAACAGACTTCATTCAGGTTAGAACCACTCAAAATACTCCTTGGAACAAACCACAGACCTCAACAAGGTGAGAAAACAAAGTTTGCTGGTAATCTGCAAGTAGAAATCTTTGCCGGACAACTTCAGTTTTGTGGTTTACGCACCTGCAGTGTATTTGATGTGTGGACATGGCATGCTGTGTGCTTCCCTAGCAGGGCTAGTCAGCACTGGGAATGCTTGCATTTGGAACTGTCAGAGCCCTAGTAGCTTAATGAAGGCGAAAAAAAGGTATGAGAAAGAGAAAAATTAAAGTATTGCATTCTTTTTGTTATGAGAGTTGAAGACCTTCCTGTCAAAGGTGGAAACTCTTGGTGTATCCCTAACAATCCTGATAGGTGTCTTTAGCTAAGGACCACGATTTCATGCTGCTGCCTTGTGTAGCGTGGTCCAGAGGGCAAAAAGGGAGCCTTAAGAAAGGCTTAATGTGAGAGTGTCTGACTGTACATCAGAAAGAAGTACAAACTAAGCTTTCTTACACTCAGTTGCTGTATTTTCCATCATTAGCCCTTTGGTTTTTAGTAATAACTGTTTTGTTTTGTTTTGTTTTGTTTTGTTTTGTTTAAGCTGCTGTTAGTAGAAGAGGTTCAGTTCCACGAGGGATGGTATTAACAGCTGAAAACACAGCTGTGCCACTCCTGGTGTATTCCAAAGGCCAAAAGGTACTCAGAAATGCTTTTGATCATCAGTAAATACCATTTAAGTCAAATTAAACTTACCCCACATTTCCTGAAGGAAAGGCCAGACCTTATTCAGAATTGGCAGAGGTTTCAAAGTGTCCTTGTAGCCCTGGTGCAGCACACTATATAAGCCCATCTCTCTCTTACGCCACACACACTAGTGTTCAGCTTTGGTCTAAACATATCTTCTCTGTGCATAAAAGTAGTTAAAGATGATTTCCCAGACACTCAAAAATAAATGTAATTACTTTTACATGCACCCACGTATCTCAAATATGTGATACAAACATTTTTCAGTTTCTGTCACGTGCTAGTTGCTGTATTTTAGTTGGTTCCTATGGGCATCATTTTGAAGTCTTCTATTAATGCTGCCTTTTTCAGCCTTGCCTCGGAGGACAGAACAATGTCCTTTCTTAACTTTTGCTACCCAGTCATGTCTTTTGGGGCTTAAATACTGTATCTGATTCCTTTCAAAACTACCTTGCTAAATTGAATGTTTTAGTTAGGGTTGAGTATTTGGAGACTTGATGATTAAGGGCAGCTCTCAATGTACGCTTAATCCTTTTACTGTCTTCCTAATTAGTTTTCTGATTCTTGACAGCATGAATGTTTTCCTGAGAGAAAAAAGACACTGAAAATGAAGTGTCTGGAGTAACTTTATTACTTAAACTACTTATTAAACTATTTATTTTAATGCTTTATAAATAGAGTACTCATCACAACATCATCACTGCAGTGAATGACCGGCATCTCTGAAGGAGTGAAATTTCTTTCAACTCAGGTTTCAAGTAGTTAATGCAATTTTTTGCTTTAATCTTCTGATACAGAGCGCCTCTTTTCTGTCTGTACTTCCATCTTTGAAAAGGGAGTGGATGCCAGTTCGGGGAGTAATAGAGGAGAATATCCCGCCTCTGTGATCTCTGCCAATTCTGTCTTCACATTTCCACTGCTTAACTTTTTCAGCTGTCTTGAACAGGGAGAATTGTTTCCAGTTGCTTAAGGGGTCTTGAACTCACGATGCAGCGATCCAGTAGATCAATACTCTGGCCTATTAGGGAACTCTGTATCCTGATAAGCAAGACACGACATTTCTTATGAAGAAAATGGTACTGATCTTTTATACACACCTTTGTTTAAACGTCTGCGTAGTTCCATAGGGCAGATTCAGTTAGCCAATTCACGAGAATTTTGTCTGCTCTGCAGGTGATGGAGTTTGCTGCTATCCTTTCAAACTAATTTTTTTCTAAATAGATTGGCAGCTATTTGTGGCTAGTCTACCCAAGCAGTATTTTCTATGCTGTTTTTCAATCCATCGATCAATAAATAAAAACAGAAGTAAAAAGATTATCAATCCTATATGTTTTGAAGTTGTAGCTTTAATGTAAGTCCACTGTTTCCATTCTCTTAGTTCAAGTCCCTGCTAGGTCAGTATTGTCAAAATTGCCTGCTGGACATTCACCTTTTCATGTGAAAAACAATACCAAAAGAGTTCCAGTTCAAGAACTGGTGAAGTCTCTAACCAGTATCAGCGTAAACTATTTCTGGGTCAAAAAAGAGATTTAAAGGTTGAGTTGCATCCTCCCTACTGAAAATGGAGCTCTTAACAGAGGGCTGGGACAGCAAAAGGAAGCTGAGTGATTCCCTGAGGAAGGGTAGCAAAGCATATGCAGGATTCAGCAGCAAAAAACGACTGCTCACACTGCATCATCTTAAAAATACTTTAGAAGCGAGATGTGAAGGGGAGCTTTCAGTTTTTAAATAATCTGAATCTTACCACTCATGGATGTTGGGAATTGTGGGTGGCAGCTTGAATTTTACTCAGTTTTCCCCCATGTGCTTGTTTGTGTGTGCATTTTGTGGTTTGGTTTGTTTTTCTAGATGAAACAACAGTAACGTGTTGATTTATCATCGCTGCATGGTGTATAATAGAGAAGGCTATATGGAAGGATACTACATTAATGTAACAGTATAGCGAAGCTTCACTAAATGTTCGTATTTTGTTTTTCACATAAAATCAAAGCAAAAGGAGACAGAGTGAAGTTAAAAGGCAAACCAATGAAACAGACAGGTGCCTCCTACTTCAGTACGGCCAGATGAAGCATCTCCAGTTTACCTATCTCCTCTGCCTTTCAGGTTCAGTCATATTGGACCACAATCCACATAGAAAACTTAATAGCCATAACACTTTTTAATCAAATAACATATTTTTGGGAAATTATGGGAAATTTTTGAATATTCTATTTTTAGTTAATTTTAACTAATTAGCTTTATTGATAATATATGTACAACTCAACTTCTTCCCCAAGTAGCTGGTACATATGTACCTTCTGAAAGCTCTTTTTCATACAAATGCAGTTGAGTATTTTTTTTCAATGAGAAAATGTAGTTCCCCTTTAAGACTAAAATCTATGTCTATACCATTGAATAGTTGTAGTGGATGATGGTTATTTACCATAGATGTGAAATGTACCAAGGTTTGCATGCAATTTTTTTTTTTTTTATTAGAAATGTAGGGACAAACACAGGTTACAGCACGTGCTATTTCAAAGATTAGGCAACTCTATTAGTGGAAATCACGTCCTTCCAAAAGAACCAAACAGCTATTTGCAATGGTCTTTCAACAGCACTTTTTTGAGCGTAACCAGCCACCTTTCTTCGCTCGAGTTGGTTAGCACCAGAACTGCATGAATTCAGTGAAAAATGGTTCCCAAATCCAGCCTTGTGCATCCCTGTGGAAGAGCCCTGAAGGGCCTAGTGCATCCAGCCTTCCTCAGGAAGACCTGGGTGAGAGGACCCCTGTTTCTGTAAGACTACCCCACACCAATGGCCACCTGAGCTGCTGGGTAAGAAAAGCAGCACTCAGGCTGCTGTACTGGGCAGGAGGGCATGGTACCACCACCATCCTCCCAACGTCATGACATCCCTGAGGGCCTGAAGCCGTCTCCTTCTGCTCTCCCCCTCTGGAAAAATCATAGTATGATTTAGGTCGGAAGGGACCTTAAAATTCCAGCCCCCCTGCCATGGGCAGGGACACCTCCCACTAGACCAGGTTGCTCAAAGCCCCATCCAGCCTGGCCTTGAACACTTCCAGGGGTGGAGCATCCACAACTTCTTTGGGCAACATGTTCCAGTGCCTCAGCACCCTCATAGTGAAAAATTTCTTCCTGGTATCTAATCTAAATCTGCTCTCTTCCAGTTTGAAGCCATTACCCCCATCACTACATGCCCTTTCAGCTTTCTTGTAGGCCCCTTGAGGTACTGGAAAGCTGCTGCAAGGTCTCCCCAGAGCCTTCTCTTCTCCAGGCTGAACAACGCCAACTCTCAACCTGTCTTCACAGGAGAGGTGCCCCTGCCCCATGATCACCTTTGTGGCCCTCCTGTGGACCCACTCCAACAGGTCCATGTCCTTCTTATGTTAGGGACTCCAAAACTGGACACAGTACTCTAGGTGTGGTCTCATGAGAGCAGAGTAGAGGGGCATAATCACCTCCCTCAACCTGCCGGCCATGCTTCTTTTGATGCAGCCCAGGATATGGTTGGCTTTCTGGGCTGTGAGAGCACATTGCTGACTCATGTTGAGCTTCTCATCAACCAAAGCCCCCCAGATCCTTCTCCTCAGGGCTGCTCTCAATCCATTCTCCACCCAGTCTGTATTTGCGCTTGGGATTGCCCCAGCCCACATTCCGGACCTTGCACTTGGCCTGGTTGAACTTCATGAGGTTCGCCCGGGACCAACTCTCAAGT
This sequence comes from Dromas ardeola, assembly GCA_013398915.1. Lineage (NCBI taxonomy): Eukaryota > Metazoa > Chordata > Aves > Charadriiformes > Dromadidae > Dromas > Dromas ardeola. The sequence goes on from VYZM01008959.1 coordinate 138,183, forward strand.
CTGTCCAAGTCCCTCTGGATGGCATCCCTTCCCTCCAGCGTGTCGACCACGCCACACAGCTTGGTATCATTGGCAAACTTGCTGAGGGTGCACTCAATCCCACTGTCCATGTCTCCGGCAAAGATGTTAAACAGCACTTGGTCCCAGTTCTGACCCCTGAGGAAGGCCACTCGGCACTGCCCACCACTCGGGCATGGAGCCCTTCATTGCAACCCTGAGGTGCGGTGGAGCCCTGGGGCAGATAAGATAGAAACTGGACGCTTGTGCCTTAGCGCCCGGGCCTGCCACCACGACGATGCGGCTATTTACGAGCGCACTTTCCCGCCTGCGGCCCGGACCGAGGGCAGCCCGGAAGGCGCCGGCGCGCTGCGAGGGGCGGGCTGTGGCCGCG
>VYZM01008959.1:145318-159491 GCA_013398915.1 Dromas ardeola
TCATCATCTTGCATGTTCTTTTAATTATTTTCTCACTTCAAGTCTCTGGCAATAATGGTTGCTACCAGTGAAGGTTCTGTGCGCTACTGGCCCAATCTTGCACATGAAGGTTCCTATACGGAGACTTTTACAGACTTTGGAGGCTCTCTGTGCAGTTTCCTAACAGCAGTAAAGGTACAGTACAGTATGAGATNAGAAAGAGACTGTACTGCAACCTTTTGTAGATGTAGATATAGATATATATATATATATATATATTAAAATACTGCTTAAATTCCTAATTTAAAAATTGAAAAGTGTACTTCACGTTATCAGTCCTAAATCTCCAATAAATGTTGCAAACTATTAAACATTCTGAGGAGTAATTTCAGAGATTGTTGATGAGTGTGATGATCTTAAGTAGCAGAGATGAGTGGCAGTCAACTAATAATGTTAAAGTTGGGGAAGTAAAAGTTGGGATTCAAACACAAGCTTAACTGGACTGGTTTGGTACCTCAGCCTATGAGGAGTGTCAGTATTCTGTGATTACTTCCTGCTATCACAAAAACAGAGAACTACTTCATCTTTTCATATTTTTTAAAAAGATGGTTTAAAATTAAATAAAAGTACACTGTGAGTTGTACACTGCACTGATTCAAGCATAGAGAATAATGTGGAAAATTTGTTTAAGCGGTCTTTTTATGTGATGAATGCTTTCTTTTTTTCATTTTCTTTGCTAGCTTTTAAGTACTGTGTGGATGCCTGTGTCTTGTTCTTGTTTAGTGTTCACCCTTATGAGCTGACATAAAGAATTTTATCTGAGGTTAGAATTTTTTCAGGAATGTGATTGTAATTTTTTTAAACATAGTTGCTTTTTGTTTTTGTTAGGGAGGAAGCTTTATTTTATCATCTTCCAGAGGCCAGCTAGTTCGATTGATACCAGATAGTTCTGGCAAGATTCATCAGCATGCCCTTCCACAGGGTCAGGGCATGTTTTCTGGCATTGGTAGAAAGGTTTCTTCTCTTCTGGGTATATTGTCTCCTGGACATGATGCTGTGGTAAGCTTGAAAAACATTCATATAGTAATATGCTTTAATTTCTCTCTGTAATTTCCAGCCTCGGTGTTTAACAAAGACTGTGTAATGATACACGGTGACCAAAAAATGAGACAAGTCTCAACTCTTTTATGTTACTTATATTTCTTTGAAATTTGAAAGAGAGAAACTGAATAAATCTGTATGCTTTGTGAAGGAGGACGCTGACTTGCTCTTTAGATCAGAATAAAAGGAGACTTTAAAGTAGCAATACTTCCTGGGCAATATGCAGTGATTCAAAGTCTTGCCTCTTTCTAGTAATAGCCTCAATACTACTTGAAGAAACTAACAGAAACCTGTAATTTTACTTCTCTGATTTAGGGTTGCCAAGGCTTGGTGATTGGGTTGAGCTTTGTCAGTGAATTCCACCGAAGTTGGAAGAAAGTATGAGAAACATACTATAGATGTTCTTATATCTATAAAATAAGACTACTCTTGGAAATTATCATAATACTCTCATCTTGTAAAGTAACTTGTGTAGGTTGCCCAAGGAGGTTATTTTTTTGGTGGACTGATAGTGGTGTAGATTGTTGTATCCAAATGTTAAGGCTGTGCTTTAACCTTTTTAGCTTTTTCTTTTTTAAACGCAGATTTCTAGCGTTCTTTGGGATAAAGAGAGATCAAGCTTTTATATGCTAACAAGTTCAAATTTATACAAATGGGAGATTGATGATTCATCAGAACGTTATATTCTGAGCTGGGATATCAACAGAATCCTGAAAGAACATATTACAGATGCAATTTGGGTAAGAGCCAGCCCACCTGGAAAGGGTTTGTGTGTTTGTTTAATTAATAGCCTATTTATGTATAGGTATAAGTCAATTGTATTGCTTTTTAGGGTTCTGAAAGTAACTATGAAGATATTAAAGGAGGAGTAAATATACAATACATGGATTTGCAACAGAATCGGTAAGGAAGTACGCTTGCATCTGGTAGGACTTACATTAATGACATAAATGTGTTCTGTTTTCTTGCAAAAACTTTATGCAAGTAATTGCAATTTAATTTTACTTGAGTGCCACTTGATAAAATGAACATGTCATATTAGATAACTAGATTATCCTTTATTTCATGCTGTCGTTATCTCTTTAGCATTACAGATTCGTTACCTAAGAATAATTCCTTTCACTTTTTTAGTGTCGTTTTATCAGGTTTGGGTATTTGTTTTGTCTTGATATTACAAAGATGGCAAGTAAGCAATTGTAACTTGTTCCAGCAAATGCAGAGAATTCAGTATCTCTTGTATTTAATTTAATTACGCAAAATCACAACTGTCTTTGTTCAGTTTTGTACCGCAATATGAATACTGTTAATAAAACAGCTAGAAAGAACAAATAGTATAGTCTTTCTTTCTAAAGAAAAATACAATATTGGAAAATACTTATTTGTAATTTTACTTAAATATTTGGGGTTTTGAGTGGTAGAGTTTGAGCAGGTAAAATACGTAATAATCATCTCTCAATGGTGTGACATCTGTTGTTGAATAGTGATGGACTGGTGATACTTGCTGCAGCATGGCATCCTGGAGATCGTCCGTGTCTTGTCTACTACACTCTGATAACAGTAGAAGATAAAGGCTACCAGATGTCTGATGACGTTGTCGTGGAGGTCACACAGTATAATCCATCTTTTCAGGTATGCAAATGACAGCTCTGAAACTGAGTTAAGAAATTACAGTGTTTCAGAATATTCCTATACATAAATCAGCTATCAGATTTTTGTCCAAAGGAAAATCAAGTTCTCTGTCTTAAGGTTGTTTTTGGAATATGTATTCATCGTATTTTGAGGAAAATGTGTAATAGCATCTTTCAATGTTTAATAGTAACTGTATGTAAAGTTTTGACTTTGCATTTTAAAGTATAAGGAAAAAGCCTCAAAAATAGAAGTCTGAACATCTGATTATTACTGATTTATTTTAATTTTTGTCCTGTCTGTGAGAATTTCTGCAGAGTAATTTTATGGTATACCTGTGCAGTCCGCTTAGAACAGATTTCAGACTCTGTTGAGACTCTTGTGAGCAGGACAAGGAATTAAGAGACCTGTATTTTGGTCTTTGCTAGACAGCTGTCTTGCTGGGAGGGGAGAATGCATTGTCCTTAATTGTACCTCACTTGTGCCATCTCTTCTGGAAGCATAAGCTTGGGCATTAACTTTCTTTGGTAACTTTCTTCCACTCTTCCCCCTCTCCCCCCTGCCTGTAATGGCATCTTAAAATTGAATTTTACAATGGAAGGAGAATGTGAAAACTGTAGAATAATTGATCTGTTTACTTATCTCTCCATGTGAAAATAGCAATAATTTAATGTATATGGAAGAAAAAACCCCAAGGTCTTAAGTTTTAGGACAAATTAAAAGTGTTTTTCTTTGGTTCTTTAGGTTATAAGTTATATCTATATCTTCTTGTTAACGAATTAAAACAAATTCAGGCAACTCAGATTAGCCTTTAAAATGTTAGATGATTGTTTAAGGTTTTGATTATATATGTGATATTGTTCGTATGTAATGCTTTCAGTCAGAAGAAGAAGTGTTGTGCTGTCTGATAGTCCCAGATTACTTTAGCCATGCTGCTTATCTCTATAAGGAGGATGAAGTGTTTGCTTGCTCCACTGGAACAGGAAGAATTTCTTTACCACAGGAGAAAATCATATTTGGCATACAAGGTAACATGCAGGGGAAAAAAAAATAATCGTTGATGCTTTCTAACTGAATGCCTCAACAGTATTTAGATTTCTCGGAGAGCAGAATCATATTTACACTCCTTTTTCTTTTTATTAAATCTTTCAAGTTGGGAGTTTCTCATGAGTGTGTGGAGAAAACACTGACGTGACATCCAGTATTATTACTGCTTACTCTGCGGTGTTTTGAATGAAAATTAAGTAGATCCCCACTCTTGCTATATGAAGGGGTGGGGGCTTTTTTTTTTCCCCAACATTCACTGTGAATTGCTTTTTTTTTCTTGACGTTAACTTTGTGTCAAGGCTTAGCCGAAAATTCATAGCAGGTGCCTGTGTCAGATGTCTCTAAGTATGGCATCCGTGGCCTTCAGAGGTGTTTTCAAGTAGGACATGCACATTGGTCTTTAGGTAGAATTTAAACCATCTAAATCTTGATTTATTTTTTTTTTTTATTTTTTATTTTTTACAACTTGCAGTATCTGGAAATCTGCATCTTGAGTAGCAAATAGTGTCCATAGTTTCTGTAAGTCAGGTGCAGTTGTCAATTATTGCAATTACTGTTGGTTCTTTCATGGCAAAATTTAATAATTGTCTATGAAACTGCTGCATTTTGTTCTTAAGTGGCCTTTATGTGCTCTTTTTTTTTTTTTNCCTCATCCTAGGAGATAGCATTTTAGGAGCAGGTTCCTGTACTAGCCTCCCCATCTTCTTTACCAAAAAAAGTGGACTTATCACCATTTTGTCCAGGGAAAACATTTCTGTGCTTCCTGAAGACCTGGAGGAATCCCTGTCCTCTTCTGTTGCTGGACCGAGAAGTGAGGTAATCGTTGTTTGTTTGGCTGGTTGAAAACTGACGGTGGAAATAAAATGCTTTTCTGGCAGTTTTGAATTTTCACTGTGGAAACCCTAGCTTCTTTGAGTTTTAAAGTTTGTGGGGGTTTTTTAAATAGAGACTCAAACATTTGTAATGAAGGACGTTTTCAAAACCCAAGAAATTTTACAACATCTGCTGGTTTGAGTAACTCTTTTGTTTTCTTTTGTTTTGAAGTCGAGATTTCTATGAAATTTACATTTTTTTTCACATAATGTATGTATCACTAAGCCTGATATAACACTACTGCAGAGACTCAAGACTTTCTTACCGCTTTTTGGCCAGGGTGGTTTCTTCAGTCTTTTGTCTCTGTTCCTTTGTGCATATAAGAGACACTTTTCTCTTAGCGTGCTGTGAAAAGCTTGGAGGCTAAGTTGAGAAGGGCTATGTAGTGGCTGACTATTGTTTCTACTCTGTTATATATATATTTTTAATACAGTCTTATAAAAATATGTTAAAAGTATTTTTATTGATATTTTGTGCAATGTGCATTCATTAAGCTCTTATTTACATCAGACATGTTTTGTTTAAAATATATGTGCCCTGGAGATGTCCCTTGAGTGTGAGGGAAGAATAAAAAAGTTGTTACAACATAAATTAGAGAATATTTCTGTGGGGTAATAGGAGTTTCAATCCTTACTCCAATTAAATCACCTTTTAAATCAGTTATTATTAACTGGTATTTTAGTGGAAGACCTTTGTGGTGATTGCTCAGACAGAACTGTATTTTTCTTATTGAACTCATATCTAGTTAGATTTGTCTGCACTTGTGTTGTTTTTGTGGCTGATAGTAGTAGTGAATGCCTTTTAAATTCTGTCCAAAATGTTGGATTTGAATGTTAAAATATTTTAAATTACCATAAAAAGTTTGGTGAAATAAATTCCTTTTGCAGTTTATGTGAATTGTATTACAATGCTTGAGGTCAAACCCCTGTGGGATTTTCATTGTATTGTATCTTACGGGGTTATGTTTGGCTTAATAAACACAACTGCTTCCAGGTGGCTTTTTTTTTTTTTTTAAAAAATCTGTTGTCGCTACTTAGGAAGATTGTTTTCATTTCGTAATGAAGATTTATATTTGTCTTTCAGCTGAAGTTTTTACTTTGCATTTTCAGAGTCCTGCGTTTGATGCAACCAGTAGGCTAGAAATTATAGCTCAAGAAGATAAGACTAAATTACTGAAAGCTGCTTTTCTACAGTACTGCAGGTAGAAATTGCACTTGATTTTTGAAGCTCTGTTTGTTTGCTATTTTTGAAGGCACTCTGATATTTGAGTAAGAGATCATCTTGGTAAAGGTACTCTTGTGCTGTTTTAATTAAAAGCTATTTTAATGACACATGCACATCTTTATTAGGAAAGTGTGAGATACATCTTGAGCCAGTGAGGAAGTGATACATATTAGAAAGGAGCAGACTTGTATAATCTCAATAATTTTTCACTTACTCTGCATAAACTCTGTAATGTTACATTACTGTCAGTGAAACAACTTTAAACTTTGTTATTTTGACTTATGTATTCTTTTAGTAAGTGGTGTTTTGTTGTTAAAAAATACTCTTTCCTTTTCTTCCTCATTTTTATTTGCATATCAGTTTTCAGTAATACTTTCAAATATGTTTAATTACTATTTATGTGGCCATGAAGAATAACTAGCATGGCAGATTCTGTGGCAAAATGATACCATTTTTTTAGATTGACTGATACGGGGGGAGTGGGAGTGGAAGGAAATACGCTATTTGTCAAACTATCCNAGTGACTCAGATCAGTGTGGACTTAATGGATGATTACCCTGCCTCTGATCCAAGATGGGCTGAATCTGTACCTGAAGGTAAACATAAAGGGGGGAAGGGGGGGTGTTGAGGTTTTGGGCGTTGGTTGTGTTGGGGGGTGTGTGGGGGTGTNGTCGCTACTTAGGAAGATTGTTTTCATTTCGTAATGAAGATTTATATTTGTCTTTCAGCTGAAGTTTTTACTTTGCATTTTCAGAGTCCTGCGTTTGATGCAACCAGTAGGCTAGAAATTATAGCTCAAGAAGATAAGACTAAATTACTGAAAGCTGCTTTTCTACAGTACTGCAGGTAGAAATTGCACTTGATTTTTGAAGCTCTGTTTGTTTGCTATTTTTGAAGGCACTCTGATATTTGAGTAAGAGATCATCTTGGTAAAGGTACTCTTGTGCTGTTTTAATTAAAAGCTATTTTAATGACACATGCACATCTTTATTAGGAAAGTGTGAGATACATCTTGAGCCAGTGAGGAAGTGATACATATTAGAAAGGAGCAGACTTGTATAATCTCAATAATTTTTCACTTACTCTGCATAAACTCTGTAATGTTACATTACTGTCAGTGAAACAACTTTAAACTTTGTTATTTTGACTTATGTATTCTTTTAGTAAGTGGTGTTTTGTTGTTAAAAAATACTCTTTCCTTTTCTTCCTCATTTTTATTTGCATATCAGTTTTCAGTAATACTTTCAAATATGTTTAATTACTATTTATGTGGCCATGAAGAATAACTAGCATGGCAGATTCTGTGGCAAAATGATACCATTTTTTTAGATTGACTGATACGGGGGGAGTGGGAGTGGAAGGAAATACGCTATTTGTCAAACTATCCTGATTAAAGCAACCTGACTGTTGGGAGGCATGCAGTGCCACTGAAAGGTTTGATGTTGACATGAGAGATGTAAACAAAGGAGGAAGAGGAGAGATAAGAAGATAAACAGATTTTTAGACCTAGATTAATTATATTTAGAGGAGATTGCTTTCAATATATATTTATTTAAAAAAAAAAACAACCCACAAACCCTCTTACAACTAATCTCCTTAAAGAGTCTTAAAACTTGAAAAAAACAGATTTAAGATAACAGGAAGTAGAAGTGCTTTTGACAGAACTGCATGCAAGGTAGGATATTATGAAGGTGATTAGGCACATATAATAAAGGATATCAAGACAAGATCTGTACACATGCACAGAATTTAGAAAGCAACGTCCGCATGTATTCACAAGTGGACGTGTCAGTAAGCAGAACTGCTGAAGATGGCTCTAGTCCTGAGGTGACTGGAGTAGCTAGGGGCTGAGAGCACAGGTATCAAATATGAAAGTTGAGGTCACTGAGGATGTGAACAAGGGGGTTGGAAACAAGGTCAGAATAAAGTAGGAGGTAGTGAGGAAAATAATGTGAAACAGTATGACAGTTTAATGTTGTTTTGGTTAAAATTAGGGTTACGTTGATGAAACTAGAAAAAATTAATAATTTGATGTGTATAGTATTGATTCAGATTTTTTCCAGAAAAATAGTATGGTAAAATGAACGGAGAAATCTTCCACAGAACAGATGTAGCCATGGCCTGTCCAGATGGCCAAGCAGTTGATGCAGAGCAAGTAATGGAAGGTTGTTAATAATAGAAGATTGAGTATATTCCAGTTTTTAAAAGTATAGTTTGTTTTAGTAAACCTTTGTGCAATTTCTGGATGCACTTCTTGGTCATATAAACATTCAAACTGAAAGCCTCATGGAAAATATAAATATTACCAAAATCAGATCATATGTTGGAATCACAGTATCCCTTCTCAGTCAAAATACTATAATTTTTAGTCACAAAATCAAATCGGTGCACTTCGTGAATATTGCATACTTCTTACATAGAGTTCTTAAGTACAACTTCATACATTGGAGATTTAAGCATTTAGATGCTTCTTACTTTTTTACTTACTGACCTAAATAGAGAAGGATTCTCTGAAATTACAGGAAATAAGAATAATGCATTATATTTGCTGAAGCATTTTCCTGAGAGCTTTTACTCTATTGCTATTTGTGGGAGTGATTACGTGTACTCTTGAGAGGATTTTAAAGCAATCAATAGAAATTTGATGACCAGAGACATCCAGACTTCGGTCTGTATGATGCATCTTTTCTCTTTAATATTAATAATAGGGATAATAAAACAAAAGGTGATTTGAAACACTTACTGGCTTGTGCTTTTTTGTTGTATAGATTGTGCAGCCTACTTGCTTTCAAAGAATTGGAATACCTTTTATCCATAGAATTAGAATACCTTTTATCCATAATTAATTTAAAGATAGCCCAAACAATGCTTGATGTTTATAATCTAAAGCAATTGGCAAGAAGCATATCAGAAAATCCTATTGAGTGGTTCTTGTTCCTATAATTCTATCTCTTGTTTTTATTTCACATACTTTGTATTTCTTTTATTTCAGGAAAGATGTAGTCAATGCACAAAGCATGGTAGTTGAGCTCTTTCCAAGTAATGCAGATCTGGATTCTGATGTTGAATTGGATAAGGCAGTGACTCAGATCAGTGTGGACTTAATGGATGATTACCCTGCCTCTGATCCAAGATGGGCTGAATCTGTACCTGAAGGTAAACATAAAGGGGGGAAGGGGGGGTGTTGAGGTTTTGGGCGTTGGTTGTGTTGGGGGGTGTGTGGGGGTGTGTGGTGAAAAACTGTCTATAGTACTCTAGATAAAATTATACTTTAAGCTTTGCAAAAATGGCATAGGTGTCCCATGCCCTCTTCTACCACTAGATACATTCCCAGAAAGGCTAAAAGACTCATCCTATGAGACTGCCAGATAAACTTACAGTCTACTGGGGTTAGTTCTTGACTTCATATAGTAAACACAAACAGCAAAGAAAACATTTCTGAGAAGGGTACTTTAAGGAACAGGTGGTGTCACTTTATTGTTTCCATGATTCCTTGGGTAGATCTAAATTATTTTCCATAAATAGGTATGTTGAGAGGAAGAGTTTATTTGTTCATGCCTAGCCCTTTGTCACTGTGGCTGCACAGCTTCTGGTAGGCTTGGATCCTGGGTAGAGTGAGCTCGTGTCCCTCTGCAGCATTGGTATTTGTGTCTGCCTAAAAGAGGACTAGAGAAATTTATTTTGGAGTATATGTTATACATAAAGGATTAAAGCAGACACATTTTCAGCAATCAACCTCTGTGTTCATGCTTCCCTGTCACTTATGAACAGTGTTAATTTGGAACTGTCCCCAGGACCTCTAGGCAGCAGTTGCCAGTTGCTGAGCAGAGACTTAGTTTGAAAAGTTCATGTAGTAAATAGTTACAGATGGATGATGCTTCCTGCTGTTGTTTGTGTGTGGCAGCCAGTTAAAAATTGTCAGGCATCAGATCCTTAGTATTTTCTGAATCAACTTTATTTTTAATACAGCAGCTTATCTGCTTTTTTTCCTGGCTAAAGCAAGAACCGAAAATTGGTAGCTTCTTGGAAATAGTCTTTAGCCCATAGTGATAGTTCTTGTGAGTTTTTGTATCTTAGGAGTCTTTTGGTTTAAAGCACACTTGGAATATACAAAAATTCTGACATAGGGAAATAATTTGGGCTCCAAACTCTGTTGAGGTGAGATACTTGTGAGGATACACATGAGGAACCTTTCATCATCCTTACTGACTCCTTTAAGGACCTGATTGTCTGGACTGAAATGTTAGCTGGCTCTTCATGTGCAAGCTCATTTGAGGAAGAGGAAAAGTAGAGCAGTGCTGGGCAACCACTTGTGTTGGGCAGTGGAATTGTGTAGGCAACGCAGAGTCAGTTAGGTCTGAATGGTCGTTAACACTTTATTTGTATTGCCTGTGGTCTAGAGCATAATAAATGTAGCAATAGCTAGTCCACAATGAAGATAAAAATTGGAATCTGAATCTTACTAAAACTTGAATAAGCTGGTGAGCTACTATTTTAGCAGCATAATGAATTGAGTGCTTCAGAATAGTTGTACTGATCTAAAGATACTTGATTTCTTCCAAAGGCTTTACTTCAGCCATGACAGAGTTCAAAAACCTCATTAAAAATAACGTGGTAAGCAATATATAAATGTGTGTGCGTATATTTTAAAAAGTACCTGTGTGGTAACACTGTAGAAATTTATAGACATATATTTACCTCAGAGCCAAAAGAATAGTTATCCAAGAAATGAAGATATCAAGTGTTCTGATCTAAGATTTTTCCCTTTTTAGAAGCAGCTGGTTTCAGCAATACGTCTCTAATTCTTCTTCATCAGCTGGAGGATAAGACAAAAGCACATTCCTTCTTCATTGAGTTTCTTCATCAGGTAGAATTCTACAGTTCTTTTGGTATCAGCACACACAAAATCAGAGTATGATTTTGTCTTGAAGTAATTCTTTTAGAACACTGTTTAAAGTGCATGTGATGGTTGTTTGTTGGTTTGTTTTGTGTTTTTTTTTTTTTAATAAAAGGTTGGTGTATTTGAACGTCTGGGCAGTTTTCCAGTACGAGGGATGCCGATGGCAACTCGGTTGTTGCTGTGTGAGCACGCAGAGAAGCTGGCAGCAGCTATTGTTCTCAAGAATCACCACGCCAGGCTGCCTGATCTAGTGAATGCTGCTATACTGATCGCATTAAACAAAAGAGAGTGTGACGTTCTGCCAAGTCTTACCCCTGCAGATGTGTTCTTTCGAGAGGTAAGAAACCCATTATTTCTGAATCATTGTATAGTATCGCATGTAGTAAAAGTTGCAATGCTTTAATGTATACTTTGAAACGTTTCCCTTTAAAAATCAATTCAGTTTTACAAAATTTCCCTGTAAATAGGGATGATGGGGTAGTATTTTCCTCGCTTTAGTGTACATACTTTTTTTTATGTCTGCAGCTGAAACATGAATGCTGACAAATTTCATGTAGCAGAAGTAAAATTGTTATGATTGCCAGCTAATTTACATGGATGAGCAATGAAAAAGACAAGTGAAATTCTCTGGCACGTCAGAAAATGTATGCTGAATTATCATTTTTAAGGGCTGAACTGAAGCGTATGAAGCTTTCCAGACAGGAGAGCTGCTTTAATGAGCTGTCCTGGATGGAATTGTGTCGGTTCAGTCTGTCATAATTTTTTGTCCTCTCTAACATGAGTGAGTCTAAGCTAGTTCTCAGTTTATGCCACGTTCCAGTCCAGCGCCCAGTCTCTATTTCTTTCTTCTTCTTGAGAAGAACTATACACAAAACCTTTATTCTTGGGAAGTTTCTTCCTGTAGAGGATGGTAGTTGCTAATGGAGAAAAATAAATATAAAAGAAAATAGAAATAATAGTCTGCTATTTTAAAGCAGGTATGTTACACAGTATACTTCATCTAACAAAGGTTCTACTGCTAAATGTTTCATAAGAATACGGAGGAATATGCTTATGAAAGTTTATGGAGTTGCCTTCAAAAAAGAGGACTTTTTTTTTTTCTTCCAGATTTAAGTCTGGAAATAAGGCAATTCTTGTATTTGAAGTATTGTATGAAATAGAAGCTGGCGATTTCATTATCCGTTTAGTAGTTGATACCTTTTAATGTTTTTGGCTATTGATGTGATTTCTACTAATAGTTGTTTATTTTTCTGTGCAACTCATAACTTGTCTTTCAGGTATCAGCTGGTAATGGACATTTGTGCTCAGGGCAGTTTTTCTTTCTATCTTTAAGGTGTCCCAGATAGATTCCATCTTTGAATGCTTACTAGAAGAAGAGGAACAAATCCTGAAAGATGTGCCAATAGAATCAATTGAGTGGGCCCAGATAGTTGTCAATGTGAACAACATCATTAAGGTATAGAACTGCATTAACTAAAATGTTTGTGGGAGGGGAAGTTAAATATTGAAGGGCACTCAACAAGTTGAGCGCGGTGCATTGGAGTTACTGATACAAGAACAAAAGCGGATGCACTTTTCACATGTGCATATATATTAGGAAGGAAAAGATGGTCTCACACAGAATTAGGGACATTCCTTTTCCTCCTGAGCCACTGCTAAAGAGAATTTGAGAAGTTGCAGCATTGTTGGAAGTTGTGAAAGTGTGAGTACATAGCAGAGAGTGAAGGGCTTATGCTTGAGCACTGAGGTTTCTTGCTCAGTCAGTATGTGCTCTTCTGTACAACTGAGAAAGTGGTATAGAAAGAAGGGGCATGTTAAAAGAATATTTCAGAATTCGAAAAGACAACATCTTTTATGGTCTGTGTGTATGCCGGCAGACTTCAAACTCCTTATGTCCTTGCCTTTAAATAGGACATGCTACAAGCTGCCTGTCAGTATCGTCAATCTAGAGCCTCTTTATATAGAACAGGAGATCTTCCAGAAAGAGAACCTGAATATATTCCATGGACAGGTGAGAAATTATTATTACTAGTTTATTAATAGTAAATAAAAATATTTGTCATGAGTTTCAGAACGCAAGAAATTCAATCTGAATGTTAAACTTACTGGTAAAAGCTGACACAAGGTTGTTGGTAAGAATAGGAGAAGCTAAAGGTTTCATTTGGTGAATGAAATGGAATGAATCAATGAACACTTATTTTGTCGAGTATTGATGATAATTCTTTAGAACTTTTTTCACTTTTATTTGTTAGTATGCGCTGGTTCTGGTTGGCAGACCTATGGTATACATAACATTAGAATGAATCATAAAATGTGATCTGTAACTGTTCTAAAAGGACTGATGATTCTCTACTTCCTTAAGTGTTTTGTTTGGATGGTTTAATAACATGAAAAACTATCAGAACAAATGTTTGCAGAAGCAGGCACTTCCCAGTTGGTGCTTAAGCTTCACTGTGGCCTCTAGGTATAAAACACACTTGTTTAGAGCTCCCAAGATAAAAATCTTTTGAAAAGGAGGACTCATGCAAGCTATTTTGGTGTGTTATGCCTTGAGGACTACATCCAAGTACTTAAATCAGGTTAACAGATGTTGCCTTTTCTTTGTTTGTGTTCTTTACTTTCCCTACTGATCGTGCAAGTGATTCTTTTCTTCTGAAAAGCAGCTGGTATTGATAGTTGGCAGTGTAGATCTGTGTAGTTCAGGGGGTGATTTTGTTTCTGTTCTTTTTTGTTTACTACCTTTTGGCCAAACTTAATATGTAAAGTTTGTTTTGGAGCGTTGTTTTGTTTTGTTTGCTTAGTATTGCTTTGATTTTTAAAATTAAAATGTTCATTAGCTTTTTTCTTTCTATTTTTGTAATTGTATGTAGTAATGTTTTTGTTATACTTCAGCATAGATTCCTGTGGGGATAGGTTTATTGCTTTAATGTTTACTGTGTTGTTTCCCCAAGCATCTAGCAGCCTTCGTACAGCAATAATACGTCAGCACGGAATCATTCTGAAGATTGTGTATCCCCAGGTGGATAGTAACCTCCGTAGCATTGTGGCTGAGCAGTTGGTGGCACTACTGGATTGCTTTCTAGATGGCTATGTTTCTCAGCTGAAGTCTGTGGACCGCCCTGCCGATCAAGAGAGATACAGCAATGTGGAAATGGAATATGTGCAGAAAAGATCAGAACTGTTGTCTCCTCTGCGTAAGTACTGTCTCTTTTCCTTAAGGCAAGGATTAAGTATTCCATTTGATGAGGAAATGATGCAAATCTGATGGAGTAAATGGCATCTGTGTATGAATTCTGTTAGTTCTACGTGTTTGCCTTCGGAGTATAAATGACTGGTTTTATGATTTAATGGGATATTTACAAAATAACAACAGGGTATAGAATGCATCCAAGACTGCACCCATGCCCGTACTTCTAATAAGAC
>VYZM01008959.1:161178-176839 GCA_013398915.1 Dromas ardeola
CCTGACAGTATTCATTGGACAATTTCTCAATGTCAAAATCTGGTGTAAAAACCCCTAAGTATGCTGAAAAATTGGAAAGCTTAAGGAACAGGTAATAGAAACTACTTGAAGTGAAGGGGACTGGCACAAAAGTTTCCTAATTTGAGAGTTGGTGAGATCAATTTGTTTAGCTCTTCCATAACACCTATGGAAAGAAAAATGCTGAAGTCTACAGATTTCCTAATAAAGAGAGTACAGAAAGGTTGTTTAATAAGAACAAGAAAAAGTATTAGTAACAGAGTTATAGTAAATGTTTTTAATAGCGAGGGTTAAATACTCACACATACAGCCAAAGAAGGGGATAAATTCTTTCTTTGTTCTCTTCAGATCCTTTTTTTTTCTTTTTTTTTTTAAAGGAAAAAGTAGCACTTTCTGAGAAGAAGTTACTTTAGTGAAAATAGAGCTGAACATGTCTAATGGATAGAATATCAGATGTGGCCTCTTCAGACTTTATTTAAGTTGTTAATGCAATTAAAATTTAGCATTATTCTAAAATTACTCTTAAAAGACTTAAATCTCAAGCATAAACCCTGATTAGTTATGTCACATTGAAGTTTATGAGGATAAAATCAGTAGGTTTTTTTTAAAAAGGCATTAGTTTTTAACAATGACCGAGAGAATTAAGATTGTAGGTTCAGTTGGAGATAGGAGGGAATGTTTCAAAAACAGAAGCAAACTTATATGAAAGGAAGTAATAACCACAGAGTTCTGAGAGAGGGGAAGGAACAGGTCAAAAAATAAGATTAGAATTGTGGGTGATGCGATACCTATTTCCATTTTTCTGGGTTAACATGAAGAATTTACATTTGGCATTTCCTTCACTGCTGTTGAAGGATAAACCCTGCTGTGTGTATCAGCATCTCTTGCACTGTAGCCGATGAATTCTTTAAATGCTATTTCTATCAGAAATAATAAGTTTTTTCATCAACAGTATGTTATTTTTATGTGTGTGCGTTTGTTGTTTTGTTAAGCAGGTTCTTACTATGTTCTTACCAATTTTACTTTATGAAACATTTTGCCTTAGAAGACAAACAAGGTATTTAAATGTAACTTTTAAAATCTACTCATATTCCTGTTACCTTCAGAATTTTTCAGATTTCCTATTTCGCTGGTATTTAGAAAAAGGAAAGCGAGGGAAGCTGTTATCTCAGCCTATTGCTCAGCATGGACAGCTGGCCAGTTTCTTGCAAGCTCATGAGCATCTGAGCTGGTTACATGAGATCAATAGTCAGGATTTCCAAAAGGTAAAGTTTCTTAATACAACCAAACTGAAATATCATATGTGAAATGAGTCAAGTACATATTCAGGTAGGCAAATTATCTAGTTCTGACTTTTCATTATCAAAAGACGACGGCTTACCTAGGTGACTTAAGGAGAGATGACATGGATCATTAATGGAGTACCAAACACCTCCCTCCAAGCACCATCTGGTATCTCTCATAAGCCACTGCACTGTGTAATGGAAATTAGGGCTGCTTTTCATCCCTTGTTGGTGACTAATATTTCGTATGAAGGAAGCTTTATATGGCTACATGATCACTACTTTGGTGAAATTGCGAGTTTACAGTGAATATTAGTAGCATTATCGGATTATCCAGCGAGGGAAAAACTGAAATTTATATTTCAAAACTAACAATTTAAAACAAAGAAATTTAGAGGTATCACAAAAGTAAAAAAATGTATTGATTCCTTTAATCACTTACTTTCATAGTATAAAAGCAGTATTTTTGTAATAAGTGATGCACATGTGGATAGGTTAATGTGACGTTGTTTTTAAACTTGATTCTTTGTTGCCTTGTAGGCTGCCCAATTATTCTTTTCCTGCTTCCTGTTGGTCAGTCTTCCCTTCTGCTAGATTTATGAATTATTTCACTTTAGCAAATAAGCTAATTCTAAAGAAAAATGGCTTCTTTCAATCTGTGTGCATGTTTATTAAGCATGCAGACCATGGAAATGTTTATCCTACTGCAAATTATAGTAAAGCATATTTTATGCCCTTTAAAAAACCCCATACAAAAACCAAAAACAAACTAACAAAAAACCCCACCCTAAGAGTCTTGTAATATTCCATTTGTGTCAACTGAGATTTGTCTTTTATAGAAAAACACTATGAAGAGGGGACAACAATTCTAAAATATACAAAATATATAGAAATTTTCTGTTTCTTTGTCTGACAGACAGATTCCTGCCTAAATGTTAGATTGCTGCAGTGGTTATACGTATAATTCTGTTTTTCAAATTCCTGAATTACCAAGTAAATCAACCTGTATGCAAAGTTTTCCTGTCAAAGCATATTTGCCTGACTTTTTTGGCGAAGCCTTGAGTAAGATCCCAGAGGTATGATACCTGAAGTTGCAATTTACCCTTTGATCTTAAGATGGTTTTTCTTGATTAGTATTGAAAATGGTTTTTGACTATAATTGGAGTAGAGATCTGTATCTCTTTCTGAAGAGTGCAATGCAGAGTTTTAATGTGCAAGTTGTACGACTTCTAAAAATAAGGATTATAGTATTACAAACAATAAATAGCTGTGAGACTGCAGTTCAGATTAAATCATTATCTGTTAACCTTTTGACGTTAAATTCTAAAACTAATTTCTAACGTCTTTTATTAATTTCAGGCTCACAGAACGTTGCAGACTTTAGCAAATACGGAGACCCGGTATTTTGCAAAGAAGAAAACACTTCTTGGCTTGAGCAAATTAGCCGCACTGGCATCTGACTTCTCAGAAGATATACTGCAAGAGAAAATAGAAGGTAAGAAATAAAACCAGAGCAAAGCGAAGAAGAGACTAATGAAGCTATTGAAATGGAATCATGTTAATTTTGCAGATACTTCATTTATTAGGCTGAGGGCTCTAACTTAATGTGGTAAGGATAAATGGGCTGATGTTTTGCTCATTGGAGGAAGGATAAGGAAGACAGCATAAGGCAGTAACCTTAGTGTTTACCTTCACCTGTGAGTTAGGACTATGAATAAGAGAAATTTGTACCTTCTCACTTTTTCTAGTAACACACAAAATATTGGTATAAATAACAAGCTGCACAGTCTTTTTGAGAAGTCATTAGACATTTCTGAAGTAGTTGATGCTAAATCTTAGATTTCAGATGCAAGGTAAAAATTACTTAATTTCTTAAAGCCTATGTATTAAATGGCTCTCAATTTTTAATTCTTCTCAAGTCCTGAGACTCTTAGGCTGTACAAGGAAATCCTGTAACTATGTTGTATTGTAATAATGCATCCACAAATATATACATTTGTGATCAAGAAATGCTTTCTCAGCATCCTACTCTCTCTGTATCTAGAAAGGTTACAGTGAGTGTTTCATTATGCTGTATTATTTCTGTATGACACATGACATAGCTTTTAAAACTTATGCTCTTTGTGTATCAGTTTCCTATTGATAAGGAATAATTCTTTCTGCAGCATTCTGCTTATCCATTTAAACAGACAAAATGCTCCTTTCTACCATGCAGTGAAACTTGGAGGGGCAGGAGTTGGGTTCACATACTGTGGGTGAAATTACTCCGTTTTGATTGTTTCCACCTATTAAATTTATAACCCTGGAGCAGATTATACTGGAATATAAAACAATCAAAAATGGAATAATTCATGAGATGGAGCAGGTCCATGGCACAAGTCTTCAGCCAAAAGGGAGCTCCTAAAAATTGCAACCAACTTACTCTCATGCATAGTGCAACAGCTTCCCTCCAATCCTAGGTATTCTTTTTATGGTTTTGAGGAAAAAAGAAGAGTTACCAGTCTGCATTACACCGGAAGCCTGAGTGGAAAGTAAGAACTAGATCACCAGGATGACAATATTGAAGTATTTCTGTGCTTCAGGAACATAAATAAGTGTCCAAACAGAATGCATAATCACAAACGCTTGTAGACCTGAATAATATTGTGACTTGACAGTTATTACTGTTCCATAGGATTTATTATTAAATTTTAATAACATGAAATATTCATTTCCTTAAATGACTACAAGAAATATCAGAACAGGAACGCTTTCTGTTACATCAGGAGACACTCCCTGAACAATTACTGGCAGAGAAACAGCTGAACCTCAATGATATGCCAGTGTTGTCTGCATCTCAGCTCATCAGTGTAAGTATCTCGTGTTTCCTTCATTACACAGGTAAAGTTCCAACATGTTTTCTGTCTCTGTGCAATAAAATAAATGCGAAGATCACAGCCGTCTTTATCCCTTACATGACTTGCTGAGCACCTCAAGATCTGATATATGAATTTGTTTATCTTTTCTTAGTTTCTACCAGCACTAAAATTCAGAATGCTGTTTTTAGTTCAAATTTCTTTTTGTTGAACGTGTGCTTTAGGGTGCTGCTAGGAGAAAAAGCAAATCAAATCAGTGCCAGAAGTTGATTTACTGGTCTAAGCCAGTTTTTGGATATCAGACAATTTTTACCTTCTGTTACATTCTCAGTAGGGCAGAACTTGGAAGGCAGAAGGAGCAAAGAATTCCACCTTAGTGGAGAAAGATGCTGCAATCTAGAAAAAGAAAGGGCTAGAAGCAGGAGAGACTTTTGGTCACCTGTTACAGAGAGGCACCTGACGTCTTTCTACTTTTTTTCTTTTCTTTTTCTTTTTTGAAAACAAACCAGAAAACCCCCAACCCATACTGAAACAAAACCATAAACTGCTCCAGTACTGGGATCACTGGCAGCGCTGACTCCCTTTCCACACCCCTTTCTGCTGGTAGGCAGCGACCAGTAGCCTTATGGTTTCTGCCATGTCGGCAGCACATTTTTACCATCCAGTAATGCACACAAAAAATTTTCAATGAGCAACAATGATACATGTAAAACAAATCGGGTCCTGTCTAGGTGTCCCTTTTGCAATTCTTTACTTTTCCTGTAATCTTGTGGAAAATCAAAGGCTGACAGTGTGCTTGTTTACATTCTCCTTATTTTCTTAGAACAAGGCGAATAGCAGATTTTGAAGTCATTACCTGTATCTTTAAGTGAGACTATGTGTGGAATTAGAGGAGACTAGGAAGTGCCTTGGCAAGCGCTGGCACTATTACAGTTTTCCTTCTGAATTATCTCTATTGTCAAACCACTGTTCATACTTACTGCTTGCAATGTGGGGATGAAACTCGGAAGGGGTAAATAAAAAGAGCTTTAATGTTAATTTTCCTTGAAAGTACTAATTTAGAATTTTGTTGGGGGGTGCGTGTGTGAATTATTGATAGCAAACTTGTCTGTTTTTAAAAGGCAGTACGTGTGCGTAAGTACTGCTTTGAGCTTAATTACCGAAATAATTCTGAGAGCTTATTTGTGGAGCTGAGCTCTGGCTACAATAGTCCAGGAATGTTACAGCCTTAAATGGCATTTAAATTTGAAACCTAGCAGCCTTATATCCAATATCATTTGTCCACAGACCATTGTCATGTAGGTGGAATGCTGCTCTAAAACCTTAAGTATATTCCTTACTATAAAAATACTTGCAGTTGAATCAAGACATATTTTCATGAGAAGGTCATGTACGTGGAAAATGCATGGTGGTCTTCCCACAATGAGTTGTCCATGATATCAGTTACATTAGTTTGTAGCTAAAAATAATTCTCTACGTTAATCTCTCATATCATAGATGTACATATGTGATGAGAACCGAAGGGCCAATGAGTATGACTTCAAGAAAGCACTTGATCTACTGGAATATATTGATGAGGTAGGAAAAGTTTTTGAAGGATTTCTAATCCAGAGGCTGTTTTTAAATTTGTTGTTATTTAAGCTAGGATGGCGCATCTGTAGTTAGTTGACATATTAGCCTAGAGTACAGTAATTGAAAATAACCCCGATGTGTTTTTTTTAGCTTGTTTTTAAGTCACTGGGGACTTAATGCCAAATGTGGTTTAGATCATTTAAGAAAAATTACACTCCTCATCTTCACTTCCCATTTATAGTCTATAGTTTCTTTTTTAGAGCCCTGCTTCCCTGCAGGCTTTCTCCAAACAGGACAAAGATCATCTGTTTTCAGTAGTTTAGTTCTTGCCTCTTCCCTATTGGCAGTTTCTCTGATTGTCATGAGATAATGTGGGATAGTCACCAGCTTTTTAACATGTAAATAGCATTGGATCACGGATTTGCTATCTTCTTTCTCGCTGCATCTCATTGTATGATCTAGTATCTTGTCAGGAGTGATTTTCCACTAAGCATGAATAAATCGGCTTCTGAGGAGCTTTAAACTGAATTAACAACAGTCTTTGCTAAAAAGCTAAGGTTGTATTATTTCAGCAAAAGTATTCCTTTTTAATTGAAAATGAGAGCTCTCTTCTGATTATCCCAGTTCCTGCAAGTCTGGGTAGGGCTCCAAGTTAAAATCCCTGTAGCAGTGCTTTGTAAACACCATTGTGACATTTTGTTGGCCTTCAATAGCTTTGGTTTGATAATTATGAATTTCCTTATAATTATTTTTTTAATTAAATTGATTTTAAATTGTTTTTAATTGCACTTCTATTAACAAATTTTCTTTTGAATAACATTTCTTTACTGTTATTAACTAAGGGTTTTTTGCTTTATGTATGAATATGTTAATTTGTCCAGTGTGTAGTACTGTATTATATTTTGTGTACTGAGGAAGGAGTATTACTACTTAGAGTAGTATATTACTCTGAGTTAGTTCTCTTCAGTTTAAAAAGAAAAGTCAATGGATTTGGGTTTGTTTTTTCCTAACTTCCCCCTTCGTTTTTATAACGTAAGTAGTCCAAAAAATAATATTTTGCAGGAAAATAAATTTGAGTGAACTCATTTGGTTCCTTCTTTTAAATTAGCTTTCTTCTTAAATTTGTCAACACAATTCACGGACACCGAGACAACTATATTGGGTTTTTTTAGATCTAAATAAAATAAACGTCACTCTAAAAACATGAGCTTTTAAATGATTTTTTGCTCAGATGTTTGCATCTCTAACAACTTTGGTAGAACCATTCAGTACAAATCAGAGATGGTGGTTTAGACTGGAGTCTAAAAACTAGCTGTTCCCTAGTTTTCCATGCTTTTCTCTTGCAAAAGCATAGCGTAAAGTCAAGACCCATCCTCCTGCTTCCAGGCTTCTCAATTGAAGAGTTCGCAATTTCTCTTATGAGGGGAATTTAAAGTAGAGGTGATGCTTTGGGACATTGAGCAGTGGAAAAAAATATTAGGGTTTTTTTTTTCTGACATTTTATTTTAAAAGGGGCTCTGACACCAATTATCTCAAAGTTTCTGTGCGATGAAGGGATTGCCCTTTCCAAGACAAATGTGTATCTTTGAAGACATTTACTAAAATATTCATAAAACATATATCTGAATGTGGACACTAGTGCATGCTAGTCAGCTTGGCCATGCTGAGAAAAGAGCCTTGACTTCAGTCACCATTTAGCACACTTTAAATTAAAACTTGCCTAAAATATACTGCCTTACAAACTGGTATTTGTTCATGTGCTTTAAAATAGGTTCTTTTTCAAATTGAGGTAGTTAGTTTTCAGCAGTCATGTGGTGATGTAGAAAGTCTCAGACGTGTTTTCAAATGGAAATGAACAGTCTTTGGTGTTCCAACAGTCTGATCAGATCATCTGTTAAAATAGCACGTGTTTAAAAACAATGTTTGGTAATTGAAGAATCTCATTCATTGGTATAATCTATGCAACAGAGTGATTATTTCTTAAAAAACCCAATAATTTTAACTTACCTGTCTTTTCTCCTTATATGAATTGAAGGAAGAAGAAGTGGACATAAACGATCTTAAACTTAAAATTCTCTGTAAGGCTCTCCAAAGAGATGAGTAAGTCCAATATGAATATAAATTACTGGGAGTATTTGTGACATAGCTTTTCCAGAATTACATGCTAGTATACTATTCTCTAGCTCACTGAAAAGATTGAATTTCATAGTATAAGGTTAGCGAAGTACAAAGTATCTGATCTGAATGTGTCTTTTTATTTGTAAAGTGAAACCCCAGCAAAAAAAAGTCTGTAGTACTTTTATTTGCTTAGCTCACTGGCAACTGCTATGCATTCTCAGCACCTGAGACAGAAATGTACCCAGGCAGCTTTCATTTTTTAACCCTTTGCTATGGTAAAAGAATGACTGATGCTGAAACTTTTTTTTTTCCTTTGAAGTATCTCAAATAGAAGCTTTTTAAGAGCAACACGTGGAGAGGTCACTTCTGCAAACTTTTATTTCACTTATTTTTGGCCATTGAACCACATCAACGAGTTCATGACCTTTTTGAGTTAAAGCTCCATTCTCTACTGTAAGAAATTGAAGCCTTAAATACTGCTTAAAAGAGCCACTCTTTTGGATGTTCAGCACCAAATTCAGGCTGGATCCAGTTGGTCAGAAGAATCTTCTCATCAAGCAGTGCTACTGTTCTCTCCCAGGTTAAATAACTCAAATGGCATTTCCTCCCTTTCTAATTTTCAGAAGTTATCCAGCTCTTCTAGCTCCAATCCATGTTTCTATAGGACCTAAGGAAGAAAAGATCAGGAGAGTACACATTCCAAATGCATTGTGCCATTTGTGATTAAAATGGAAATAAGCAGCATTTGGATTCACACTTACGCATAGGATAGATTCCAAAGGACAGTGGTCTGTAGAAAATAAATTCCTAGTTGCATGACTAGGTTATTGTCACATATGACACAAATAATATGCAGAAACAGGTTCACGCTAATCCAGGTGTTTTCTTCCTTTCCTATTATTTTCGAGACAGAAGAATCCAGAACTCCTCCATGGCAATAGTCCAATAATTGGTTTATGTCCTGTCTGCTCCAGGCCAAGAACGGAGTTTTGGACATAATACTTAAACCATTTAAATTGCATATTGCTGACAAGATTTTGCCCACTCTGTTAGCTAACCAGATGCAATTTGGGATCACTTTGCACTGAATAGTGTTTAGAAAACTTGATGCCCCATTTAGGTTTCCAGTCCAGCAAGGCTCACAAAGGCTTACAAAGCGGTTGATCGCTATTTCAAAAGAGGAAGTGTTAACTTTCATCTGTGTGCAAAAGTAAGTGTTTGACATGTTACAACACCTACTTTTAAGGATGGCCTCTGTTTTCTAGCTTAACAGCTACAAATGGTGGTAAGGTTCTTGGGTAGAATGGAGAGCCTTGCTGAGCGTGCTTCTGACCTTCTGGTAGGGTCCTCGCTGTCCTCCTCTGTGCCCAAGAGTGATTTTTTTCCTCAAATCCCCCTTCCCTTTCCCTCCCTCCCTCCTTCCTTCCCTCACATTCTTCACAGTAGAATTAAAGATGGAATCCTACAAGTGTGGGAGTTTAAGTGACATCCAGGGTAAAACCATGGTTTCAGTGAAGTACGGAGGATTTGTCAGTAACGGCTTCTGGGAGCCGGGTCCAGATCTGTGGCAAGCATGTCCCATCAGCCCAGGGAGATTCAGGTTGGTTTAGGGAGTGATATGAGAACTGGTTTTGTCTGGCAGTTTTACATATGGAACAGAGAATTTTAACTGCTGAAAGGTGAGAACTACAGCCAAAGAAGTTAGGTTGGTGCTGACTTAAAACTGCTTCACATAAAGCTCTGAAAATGTGAAAGATTGTCATTTAAAATATTCTTTCTCTCGGAAAAATCTGTTTGGGATTTTTCTTATCACAGATGAGACTTGCATTCAGGAGTCTTCACCGTCACATTTAATCACAAATGAGACAAACTGTATTTGTTTTGTGTCTGTGTGTGCTGTTAATAGGCCTGCAACTTAGATTTTACAATTTTTTTTTCCTTCTCCTTCCTTTCCTCAGGGTTCGCTTTTTTGTTTTGGTTTGTGTTTTTTCCCAAATACGTTAGCAAATTGCTGCTCTTGCTTTATTCTACCAAAAATAAATCTATACTTGCATCATCTCAATCATAAAGTGTAATTACTGAGAATAGGTAGTTCTTATCTTGATGGATAGTATTTTTGATTTTATCAAACAATGTTTTCTTTCACAGTTTAGAAGACAGGAAGCATTTCTGTTGTCCTCCTAACTAGGCTACATTATAGTAGTGCAATTTTATTGCAGTTTTACTCTTGGAATAAAGAAAAATCGAAACAGAAAAAACCTCTTGCTTTGAGCTATAGCCAGGCACATAACACTTACACGTGAACATGTATTAATCACCTTTGATAATTTATCAAATTTCCTGCATATTTTTTCTTGTTAGTTTTCATTTGATTTCATCTGTGCAATTCTTTCCACAAATTATTCTTTGACTTGCAGGTGGTCCAGCGCAGATGGTAAAGATGATCCAATTGAAGCGTCTAAAGATAGTATATTTGTGAAAGTATTACAGAAACTATTGAAAGAAGGTAAAGTGTACTTAACTGTAATTGAACTTCTTGAAATTGTTTAGTTGTTTCAAAAGCTGCTTAAGATGGACACTGATATGTAAGAAGTAGTGTTAGTAAATTCTCAGAGTAGTAAACTCTTCCATATGCATTCCACTAGATAATTACAATCACACGGAGCTAATTTTATCTCTGTAAAATGTTGAAGGGATAAGAGATGAACAGATTTCTTGATTATAATCTTAGGACCCTCAAATTATTTGCTCAGTAGGGCAGCTATCGGATTTTTCGCGATTTCTTGCTGTAAAGTATGTCTTCTGGAGTTAAATATGTATCTTCTGTAAGATAAGGGATTAATAACTATTTGTCTGTGTCATGGTTTGAGCAGTAAGTATAAGCGGGAGCCTCTCTGCATACCATTCCTTGGTA
The DNA here is from genome assembly GCA_013398915.1 of Dromas ardeola. Lineage (NCBI taxonomy): Eukaryota > Metazoa > Chordata > Aves > Charadriiformes > Dromadidae > Dromas > Dromas ardeola. Next base: position 171,939 of record VYZM01008959.1, read on the forward strand.
TTAATTATAAACATCGGACTCTGCTAGAAGCCAACACTGTCTGAAAAATACGCCGTCGATTTCAGAGTGCAGTTAGTTAGAAGAGAGTTAACTGAAAAGTAAAATTACTGAACAGAAAATCAGTTCTATTTTACCTCAAACCAGGACAGTGTCACTCAGAAGAGCTTAATCTATTTTAGCTTAAATGGTTTTTTGTTTTCCTGCCCCAAAAGAAAAAAAACCCACCCCAACAACAACAAAAAACACCCCACCACTCCCCACCACCACCTCCCCCCAGTTAAGGCTGACCATAGGAAGTTATGGCCATGGAGATTACAGATGAGGGGGGGAGAGAGAGGCAAGAAGTAATTTAGAGTCAAAGTCCGTTTTAAATATTTCTGCATATGAACGTTTTCCAGAAGAGAGAAGTCTCCATGTCAAAAATACAAAGCTAAGTTCTTCAGGACAGTTCTAGTTTTCTGTGTTCAATCCTGCCAATTTCTTTCCTTTTGTAAGATTCTCACAGGCCAGACTGAAATGTTGCAACTGATGATATAAATATTTATTATATGACTGATCTTCCTTTTTGTATTTTGGTGAAGTGTTATGTAGATACTTGGATTCTAGGTTTAAGGATTTTAGATTTAATCATAAATTCACTGAGAAGCTCTGTTTGGGTAGGAAATTTTTTTTACACTCAGTTTTACAGGCTTTACTGTATTTCTTGACATGTATGATAGAATTAAATCTCCTCAATTCCAAGAGTAATTTAACTCTTGAGGTAGGCACGGGTGTTTACTTAAAAATCATCTTAACTGCTAGTGCAAAGTACTTTTATCAGTGCTGTAATAAAAGGTTTTGTGTTGTAGGAGTTCAGTTAAGTGAATATTTACCGGAGGTGAAGGACTTGCTACAAGCGAATGAACTTGGCAACTTGAAACGTAGTGCTTACTTTGAATTTGTGTTAAAGGCAATCTACGAATTCTACGTTCATGGACAAGCATGATTCTCACTATTTTTTTAAAGATATTTTTTCTAAAGAACTGTTACTCTTGTTACACTCTGTTCTTTTTTTGCTAAAACTTTGTAATAAAAGTCTATATGAGTAATAGACTTGGTCTTAAATTTATAGATTTAGTCAAGGGAGGCAGAAGTGTGTTTTCGGGCAAAAGAAAAATAGAGTTTTCTTTTTCTGTGCCTTTCATAAACTTGCTGTTTCATTTTATATCATCGTTGGTATGAGTCCTGCCTGAGCCTCATATGCAGATGCACAGGGTGAAATGTGGGACCCGCTGCAGAAGGTGGGAACTTTGCTGTGGCTTCACTGAGGCTGTGATTTCAGTTCAGAGAGCATACTGAAAACGTTAATGCTGGGTGACTGTGTAGCTTACTGAAGAAACAAATGATTATTCTATAAGATACCTCTGCTCTCTCTTTGTACAACAGTTTTCTCTGTAGAAACTAGGTAATTTCAATTTTGCCTTAAAGATTACTGGCACAAAAAGGGTAACTGACTTGTCACTGGTCACTCAGCTTGTCCGTGACAGAAAGGAATAAAGCACGGTTCTCATTCAAAGTCCTCTGGTCCAGCAAATATTCTTACAGCTTCCATCTGTAAGATTAAACTTTTTCAAAACATTTTAATATTTTTATCTATTTAATTTTCATTTAAGTTACATGCAGATTTCTAGAATACATGTAAAAATGAGATGAAGAGCTCACCATGCAGTCATTCACAGCAACTGCTTGAACCTAGGCTTGGAAGAAACCTAGAAAGCAGTTACGGAAGTGTGGGTGTCCAGCACGATCTTCCTTACTCGACGACTTGTTCTCTCTCCTGCTCGATGCTACTGATTTTCTTTTTTTTTTTTNTTTTTTTTTTTTTTTTTTTTTTTTTTTTTAACCCCGCTGCCCCAGTTAGTTATCTCTGACACGGGAATAAAAACAAAATCATTTAACTTTAAAATTTTAATTATTCTGATTGGCAGCAGACTTTAATCTTTAAACAAAAGTTACATTAATCTGACGTGTTTTACCTTCCTTTTGCAAGTAGCTCAACAGCCAGAGAGTGAATGCAGAGCAACTTGCATGCCCTTATGTTTTACTTGTCTGGCTTGATGCCGGCTGCAACAATTTGATCCAACAGCTGAGAAGGTCAGAAGTTAAATTGGTTGAAGAGAATCCAGTTTCTAGTTTTAAAAGCACAGCTCCCCTTCTGTGGCTTCCTCTCCTCCCTGTACTAATACAGTAAGCTGGGCTGAGAGTCTGAACATGTTTGGAAGAATAGATTTATCTAGAGAGGTTCTAACTAATATGGGAAAGAAATGCACTAGCAGTCATCTTCTAAGATTGTTCTAAGAAGCCAACTTTGCTCTTCTGCAGCCTTGCATGGCCAAGAGAAAGAAGTGTGGGTATAACTCTCGGCTTCAAAGGAGTGGGTCATTTAAAGCTTTAAAGGAATTCCACTTGCTTGTTTAAATGTCACTTTAAAGGTGCTTTCGCATTATTGATAAACTTCACATTTTGGGCAAAAGGGAATAATCTAACAAATGATTGCCACCCCCTGCTGAAATACGTTCTACCTGAACTTTTGCTAGACTCTTTAAATTTTGCTCAAAGAGGAATCTCTTTAATTGACTGTCCACAGTAAATCTCTTTGGGGATATCTCATCCCTTCCCAGGCTGATGCCCACCTGTGTTCTGCCAGGAGGGGCAGGGTAAGCCCCAGAAAGCTTGTTCTAGAAGCGGGTGTTTCTGCTCATCCTTAGCTGTCCGCCTGTTCCAAAGGGCTTGGCTTCTCTGCTGGGATGGGTTTATTCCGGTTGGTGTAAAAGCACTCTCCAGGTTCTCGGGAAACGACCAGCCGTGTAGGCTTTGCAACTAATGTTTTATTCTATTGCTGGGCTGGGATGCATTTTGGCACTTGTACAACGGCTTTCCATCTGACTATTGCCAAAACAGAAGGCTACAGGCAATGAGTTTACTTACATAAAACCTCATTAAAATAACTTCCGTGTCTAAACTGAAGTTTAATGTCCTTGTACTTAGGAGTGTCGAGCTGGTTCACTGTTCTGTCGGGAAGCTTGAAGTGGCTGGGATTTGGGGCTCTTCCTCTGCTCCGTCCCCCGTTTCATTATGTAATAAGCTGTTCTGGTGCAGAACTCCCAGGTTACTGCGCGGGGAGGATACCTTCATTCACCACCGCATATCTAAGGTCATGCCAGAGCTCTAGGTTGTTTTCAAGTGTAACAAAAACAGAAATAAACTTGGGGCAAAAAGATTCGGGCTTTGGTTAAAACGGCTTAAGGAGTACGGATAGCTCCTTTTGAATAAGGAAGTATATGTTGTTTCTCAAATAGTTGTTTTCTCGCTAACAGAAAAGACACGCAGTACAGCATGTCCACACTTCCGTCCTCTGTTGTCACCAGAGTAGCAGGAAAGTTTATCAGTTGTCATTTTTGATCAATTTCAGAAGCTCTGTGTTACGGATAGTGATCTCCTTTGTGTCCAGCTCTGTTCTGGAAGCTAACTTCAAAAGGTTTCTGACTTGGGACCAAAATCAAACTTGTTACATGAGACCAGCTAAATAATCAGATCTAAGTGCGGAAAATGATCTTCTACGCAGAACTAAAAGGATTTAACATTGCCATTGGGCATTTTGCTGTAAACTAGATTGGGGTAGAGAGAAAATTAAAAAAAAAAAACCAAACAGAAGGGATAGAGTGGGTTTATGCTTGCGTCAAGTTTCACTGAAGGATTAAGAATGTTTATCTTTCAGCAATGTTGGGCTGTCTGTTACTTGATTTCTGATTCAACACAACTGACCATATTTTGGAATCGACAGTGGAGCGTTACAGTTCTGTAAATAGATTTGATGGCTGCGACGCCTTTAAGTGCTTTCAGGCTTCCGATTTTTGTACTGCCAGTTGTCGATGACAGAACTGAAAAATAATATGAGAAGCTGAAGAACAGTATGAGAGAATAGTGTGTTTTATCCCCAGCTTATATTTAATACAATAACTTGACAGGAAATGAAAATCTATAGCAGAATGAAATAGGGAGCAGCCAGAGGTAAAGAGGAACACTGCCAAACTGGAGAGTGCAGAAATTAAATAGAGGAGAAGGAAAGTTGTCTGCTTCTCTGTTGGCCCTTCTCCTCTGCTTTGCAGTGGAGGAAATCAGCTGCAGAAATGCCTTCAGTTGCAGGAGACTCGTCACAGCGCGAACGCTTCTGGCGTACTGTTTCTTCTTCCTCATCTTCTGACTCCCTAAATTTTAAAAGGCTTTACCCCTGGCCAGTTGTGCCTTCAGAGAAGGTCTTGAAAGTTGATTTGCATCGATTCGTTGGCAGGGCTGCAAATCCGTTTGCGTTACTGCCTCTTCTTTCCATCAGTAACCGAATTTCTATATAAAATCTCCTGAGTGTCCCACACGGAATCTCTGCTTAAATATCCATAGCTGAAGGAGATGAACTGTTCCTCTTCGCTTGCGCGGTACCTTCATCTGGCCAGAGATGACTTGCCTGTGAGACTGCGCTCCTTTTGGGAAGGGTGAGCCGCAGGAATAGCTGGAGGATTCCCGTCTCACCCGGCTCAGCTCAGCAGCCAGCGATGGGTACTCGGTAACGGCACCAGCATCCACGGCCACGTCAGGCTTCTGGGACCAGACGGTCACCGGGATTAATGTTCCACCGGGCGTCTCTTTGGGCGTTTGTCTAACAGATGTTATCCCCTGCATTTATTTTCCATTTTTAAATCACAGCAAAGAGGGGGAAAAAAAAAAAAAAGCACGGCTTACGTTGGCATGTAGAGCTGTGGCTTTTGCGCGGGCTGTCGCCACGTACGGTGGAGTTACCTGCAAACCATGGGTCAACCTCGTCCCTTCGCCTTCCCTCACAACCCTCTTCCTCCTGCCCGGCGCCC